>QNQO01001400.1:0-298085 GCA_003290165.1 Berberis thunbergii
AGAAATGTCCTAGTTTGTGTGCTGAGCTAGTAACCCATTGGCAACATACTCTTAGTTATTCAATAAGGATTCTGAGTCACTAATTAAAATGGTTAACCATGAAATTTAACCCAGATGGTTGATTAGATAGTATTCTATTCTTTATCCCAAAAAATATGATAAGGTGATGGTACCACCATCATTAAAGATGAGTAAAAAAGCACCAAAAAGTTCATTGCTAGCATCAAATCATTGGAAGACGACAAAAAGTGGCTAAATTGTTAATTTTTGAAGTAAAAAGGAGCGAACCAGATCAGAAAGCGTGTGATTCTTTATCATATTCTCAAGTCTCTCTCCATGTGCAGTGCCAATAAGCATCACTCCTCTTTCGGCTATGGAACGACAAGCAAGTGCCTCTGCTTCTGTGCCAATCTCATCAACTATGATTACCTCAGGCATGTGATTCTCTACAGCTTCAATCATGACTCTGTGTTGCATGGATGGTTTTGGAACTTGCATTCGCCGTGCACCTCCTATTGCTGCATGGGGAATATCACCATCCCCTCCTATTTCATTGCTAGTGTCAACAATCACCTAACCAACATAAGTCCTCCTCAATGAAGTTGTGAGCATTAAGTGTCAGATTTTTTATGAAAGACTAACAAAAGAACATAACACAAACTTCATGCAGCCAATCAGACGGACATGAGTATAGAGAAATTTTACGCACCACTCTCTTGTGAAGCTCATCAGCCAATACACGTGCAATCTCACGCATAACAGTTGTCTTACCTACTCCAGGCCTGGTTAAGTCAAACCGAAAAGAAAAAGAAAAAAAAAGTCCTTCAGTAACTGAATTTCATATAAAAGCTCATTTAATCTGCATGTTAGTCAGAGCTTATTTAGTATCATAATGATACAGTAAGGAACATTATTACAATTTTTCTTAGTGTTAAAAGGTGTACTTATCTATGACACGTGTAACTGGAAAGAATAGACACTCCATCTTCAGAGATTTTCAAACTTACATCCAATCTGTACCCATGTTTCTCAAAGAACTCCTAATCACAAATTAACCCTCCAAAGTTATGTATGAAATGCCACTGAACTTGCACATCTCTGTAAATCATAAAAGTGACTAACATGATAAACTGTGACTAAAATCCTTCTTGATTTCATAAACTAGTTGGAACAACCTATTGAACTTATTGACCTACTGACAGTAATGTGACTAACATGATAAACTGTGACTAAAATCCTTATTGCACATCTCTGTAAATCATAAAAGTGACTAACATGATAAACTATGACTAAAATCCTTCTTGATTTCATAAACTAGTTGGAACAACCTATTGAACTTATTGACCTACTGACAGTAATGTGACCCCCTGGACTAAACACTATTATTAAAATGCTTTAAAACCAGTAGAATATTTTGCCATCTAGTAACACAAACTTTTGAAAAATGTACTTTCTAGTATGACATCAGATATTCCAATGTTAGGTGACGAAGAGATGTCATTTTTTTTTTTTTTAGAATTTCTTGTTTTAGAAGGTTAACGCAATAAAGTATATTATCCCAATAAGATGATATAAATTAAGGGGCTTGGAGTTGCTCCAAAACTTTGAGAGAGGGACACTGTTCTTGTGGGAACAAAATTTTGCATTGGATCATATTTTGGGAGGAAAAACTAAAGCTTAAATAGAATAATGACTGAACTACGAGCTTCTATAAAACCATCAGTAATTGGGAGATCGAATGAGGCTCACCATATTACTAATGATTGATTCACATGGAAAATTTTGTATGTGCAGAGAAAACTAACCTGAAATACAAAACACAGATCATTCCTGATCAATTTTAACATCTAAATAACTTATAGACAATAGTGAAGTTTCTTCACTGATGACAAAACCAAACAATAACAATCCGATTTTTATCAAGCAAAAAATCCAATTTAAACTTTCTCCCTAATCGATTGAGATTCAAAGTAAAACCTTCAATGGGGGTGTAAAAACCAGGCTTCTCATCAACAATCTTCTTCGGGAGCGGAGAAATTGATCCATTCGGGGGAAATTGATCCATTCGGAGAAATCTTTCTTCTTCTCCTCTTCAGAAATCGACCCTGGAGAAAATAAGAAAGTGAGTTCTAAGGTTTGCTTTGTTGAAAGAAGAAAAAATAAGAAGAAGAGATCAACAAAGAGATCTAAAGAATAAGGAGATCTAAAGAAGAAGAAGGAGATCTTACCTCTCCTCTTCTTCTTCTTCTTATTCTTATTCTTCTTCTTCTTCTTCTTCTTCTATCGTCCTCTTCTTCTATCGTCCTCTCCTTCATTCGTCCTTCTTCTTCCATGCTTCGAGATTTTGTTTCGTCCTTGCTTCTTCTTCCCTGTTTCTTCTTCTATCGTCCTCTCCTTCTTTCGTCCCTTCTTCTTCCCTGTTTCGTTCTTCTTCTTCCACTGTTTCGTCCTTCTCTTCCTTGCTTCTCCTTCTTTCTTCCTTCTTTCGTCCTTCTTCTTTTTCGAGAATCTGTTTTTTCAATCAAGTTTTTTTCGCCAAAGCGCGAAAATCTCCCTCAAAGCGCGAAACCGATTTTGGCCAAAGCGTGAAGTTAAAATTTTTTTTGCTACGGTTTCCAAACGTTGTGGCAGGTTTAGCCACGGTTATAAACAGTTGGCAGTTATAGCCATGGTTTAAGACCGTAACAACCCTTTTGGTGTAGTGTTTTTTTTCAACGGTTTTATTTTTAGCCACGGTTTTAAACCGTTGGCCGTTATAGCCACGGTTTTAAACCGTTGGCCGTTATAGCCACGGTTTTTAGCCGTGGCAAATAAACCAACGGCTTAGAGTCGTGGCCACCTCCTCGTAGATAAACAAGCCTTTGGGTGTAGTGAATGTTCACTTTATTTTTGTAGAAAATTAGATAAATCTCGTCGAAGGGCATTCGTTTTATGAATGGGGAAGTATTTTGTCAAGAACTTTCTTGACAACGCATCCCATGATGTGATGGATCCTGTCTCTAATGCATTTAACCACGATTTTTCCTTATCTTTAAGAGAAAAGGGAAATAACCTAAGACAGACCGATCATCAGAAAAGTTTTGGTACTTCAGGGTAGCGCAGATGTCAAGAAATTCTTTGACATGAAGACAAGGGTCCTCTTTCTCAAAACCATAAAAAGTGGGTAAGAGATGAATAATAGATGGTTTGAGTTCGAAACTGTTTGCATTTGTCTCAGGTAAGACAATGCAAGATGGAACACTACTAGAAAGAGGGGCGAAGTAATCCTTAAAGTCCTTCCCCTCTGCCATCTCAGTGGACAAGGTTGATGAACCTAAATAGGTAATGGGGACTTCAAAGAACTCTTCGAATTCTTGTCAGACAAGTCTACTCTTAGAATCACGCACGCAGGTATGCATAAACTAATGGACAATGAAGGTGCAAAGTCAACACCCTAACTAGACTTCAAATTTTTTTTATGCAACCCTAACCTCTATATGAAGATGACCTAACTCTAAAAAAAATAAAAATGGGAAAACCTAATCAGGACCTATATGATGCGCAAGCAAGATGAATGGCAAACGACCCTAGATGAGTACCTAGCAATACAATCATTCAGATTGCCTTCAGGTACTGCGAACTGATAGTTATAGCCCCACGAAAAGACGAGGTTTCTACGAAGCAAATTAATCTCATGAGAAATTAATTTACTAGGTAGAGGCTGTAACGTCTGGTAATCCCTACAAGCACTCCTTTTTATTACTATGTTTGTTACTAATCAAGGGCTGAAATCCATTTTAATTAGCCTATCGCGGGAGAGAGCACGAAATTTCCTAGCATAAAAAATATCCTGAAATCTAACTACGCCTACCTCCTTTTCTACCTTCAGCTTAAAGTGTAATGCCAGTTTCAGAACTATTACAAGATTGGATATGTTCCTTCACTTGACTACTTTAAACTTTCAAGTTTCAAAAGAGGGGTTCTATGAGCGTCTTGTCCTAACTTATCTTTCTACAAATTTAATAGTGAGGGCTTAGGTCCCTAACCCTAAAATAGATGGTGGTTAACCTATCCGCAGGAGAGAGCACATAATTTTACAGCATAAGAAATTCCTCAATCTATTCAAATTTGCATGCATTCTAGCTAAAAACAAAACAAGCAAAAAACACATGGTAATCCACTCAGAAACCGCGTGCAGATGCGGTGGGAAGAAGTTACCTCCGACGTGCACCTCTCTTGGGTTACTTGTGATGGGTAGAAGTCGAATTGACGTCGATCAGAAGCACCTTCCACCTGACGGCTCGCCAACTTCTGAGAGTGTTCACGCAATAACAACCTGTAAACAATTCAAACCCTGTGCTTTTTGTTTTGTTTTCTTTTGGGTTTTTTTTATGTAACCTGTAATATGTGCTTCCTACCTGTTAACACCTGCAAAAATAAAAAATAAAACAAAAACAAGTATCAAAACTTCTAAGACTTAAAAGAAATAACTAAAACAAAATCAAGCCTATCCTAAAAGCAAAAGCAATCTATATCTGACCTAAATTTTATTATTATTATTATTATTATATTTTATTAACCTAAACTACAAATTAGTGAAAATAAACTCTTAAATTCAATTACACCGCTACAGTCCCCGACAACGGCTCCAAAAACTTGATGCAGATTTAACTAACCTAAATAAATAGGTTAATTTAACATAGTCTTAATAATTGCAAGTGCACAGTGTCTAACTGGTAGACAAGGGGAAGTACAGGTCGATCCCACAAGGACTGTGGTTGCAATTAAATTTCAGAGTTGACTTAAACTAATTTAAATGGGGGTTGCAATAATCAAAATATCTAAACTAAAATCAAATTAAAAAGGAAAATAAAAGTTTTTTTTAAAAGAATATGAGAATGGAAACCAAGGCACTGAATCCACCAATTCAGTTTTTCAAATTATTTTAATCTAACTTATTATTTTCTAAAGCGAGAAGCTTTAGGGATGAGAATCCCTTGCTTGCATCGATGATGTGATCGTTAAGAACAATTCAGTTTTAAAATCCAATGTTACAATTAACTTCAGCATAAATTATAAACTCTTAGAAATGAGTGTCTTGTTACAACACACAACTCTAATTTATTAAGTTTCAACTCCTAGCATTGAGTGTCTTATTACGACACACTTAATCACAAGTCTAACTTAACCAATTAAAACTAATGCTTTAAATTAAAACTCTAACTACGACTAGTCTAGATCAAATCCGATATAATCGGTGAAAATAATTTACTAATACTCAGAAATTAAATATATTTTGCAGTTAAGCACATAATAAAATAAAAAGTCAAACTAGAACAAACTCTTGAAACGCAATTGGTTTCATTTTAGCCTTGGCGAAGGGTTTAGCTCTCCATGGTAGCGGTGGTCATCTCCTTGTGGTGTGGTACACCGCAACTCATCTCCTCAGAATCGGCAATCAGCAACTGTGGATGCTCTTAACAGTCCCGTGGGCGCAAATAGCCTCCAACTTCTTCTATGTGGTGGACACAGAGTAAGTAGTCGGGGTGCAAATAGCCAAAATAGATTTTTGAATCAGTTTTTCTCCCGCTAAAGTCGCGCGCTATTCGTCTCCAGCGAGACGCGCCGTGCTGCGTCTGCTCTTCACTCCTCGCGAGCGTCGTCTTCTCCCGACCGGCTCCGATACCTGCAAGAAGATAGAGAGAGGGTGAGGAAACAATGAGATAGAAAAAAATGCGAAGGAGGAAGAGGAACAGGGGCTGTGAAACAGGGAGACACTCTCTGTTTCTGCTACTGCTTGCGAGCTTTGTTCCTCCGATGAGCTCAAGTCCTTGCAAGAGAGAGAGGGGACGGGAGATGGATGAATAGAGAGAGATCGAAGAGGATTAGGGAGAGATGGAGGAGGACGTGAGAGAGATGAGCAAAAGAGAATAAAAAGGAGGGAGAGAAACAGGGGCGGCGGCGGTGGTTAGTGGCGAGAGACGAAGGTCTCTATGTCTCTGCGAAGGAGGAGAGGGAGGAGTTGGTGATGGCGGGATGATCTCACTTTCGGTTCTCCTATCGAGCGAGGATTGCAGGCAGGGTGGATTGGCGTGGTGGCTGAAAAAGAGAGGAAGGGAGAAGGAACGTGGAAGAAGAGAGAAATTTTCTTCAAATGGGGATAGCTAAATAGGTTCTCCTATTTTCTTGGGCTTGGGTTTTCCTAAAGGCGTTGGGCTTTACAATCACGTGATGGCATTGAAAAATGGATCAGAAGCAGTCATGTGCCAAATAATTCCCACCATCCTGAAAAAAACAGCACTGACTTGGTTTTACAATCTCTCCCCTAAGATTGATTGACTCGTTTAGACACTGGCCAAGGCATTTATCACGCATTTTATGGACAGCTAGTAGATCAGGAAGGGTTCACATCACTTGTTCATCCTCAAGCAAAAGCCAAGCGAAACACTGAGGGAGTACATTACCCACTTCAATGACAAGTTTACTTCAAATCAATGGCTGTAGCAATGACACCTCCATCACAATTTTCATCTCAGGCCAAAAGGCGGGCCAATTCTACAACTTCCTCACCTGGAGCCCCCGACGGACATGGAAACCTGCTAAAAAGTACTCAGAAGTACATACCCCTTGAAGATATGTGGGCCGTGAAGAAAGGGAGCAAGAGTGAATAGAATATCCCTAGCACTTGAGATAAGAAAGAAGTGAGGAAACGGAGGAGGACGAAAAGAGCTAAGAGAAAGCGAAGTGATATAAGTTGGAGTTCAACCCAACGAAGAAAGAAAAAGCATCTACTTCATCGATATAGAATGACACCCTCATTCCCCCTCATTCTAGCTGTCAACATCCTCGCTACCATTTAAAAACGGGGGAGAGTGAGTGGCCTTCCAAACTTTCGGGGAGATCCCATCCGATGTGACATGCAAGTAAGTTCCTTTTACTAAGACATCAACCACGACATTGAAGATGAAGCATCTCAGAAAACGAGATCGAATACTGAATTAAAAGGGAAAACTGAAAGAATTCCCGAGCCCAGATAAGAGGCAAGACCAGGGGAAGGAAGAGAAGAGGTCCTAAAAAAATTAGAAGAAAAAGTGGTCAGCATATATACTTCATGCATGGAGTATGTTTGTAAGGTGAGCAATCCAACAGGTCCCGAAAGAGATTCTCTGCGAGATGCAAACTTAGTCCACCTATGAAGATCGACGAGAACAATATGTTCGTGTTCAGAGTCTGAGCCACACGACCCAACCACTGAGGTAGCTGCAGTTGACATCTCATATGATCAGATCCTGCTTCACATGGATCATCTAGCACGAGTGGTAAAAAGGCTCACCCAGGATCAACAACAACAATATGAGACTGACCGAAACCAGGGGAGGTGCCAAACCTGAGAGGATGCCCAAGAGCGTGTTCATGAAGGTGAAACCTCCCGCAGAGGAGCAAAGAGCTGTGTCGAGAAGGGTGCTTGGAGATGACGAGGATAATGAGACCATGCCCCAAAGATTGACAGGACCACGGTCAATAACCATTCTGACTAGGGGTGGCCGATCCTGATGTCCTATATGATCTTACTATTTCTCCATTCTTGGAAGAGATCATGAGCGCCCCTCTACCAAATAAAGTCGTCCCTCTTGAAGCTCGAGTTCTACGACAGAACATCAGACTTGTCAGATCATCAGCATCATTACACCATGGTGATGGAGCTGAAAGAAAATTCAAAAGTCATCCTATGCAAGAATTTCCCACCAACCGGAAGAGGCTAGTTGACTGGTTCCACAACCTTTAGCTAGATCTATCGATTCATTCCATGTCCTGGCGAAGGAATTTATCACCAAGTTTGTTGGGTATCCAACCAGATCAGGAAATGGCCCACTATCTATTGAGCCTCAAGTAGAAGCAAGGCAAGACCCTAAAAAAGTATTCACTTGCTTCAACGACGAGCTAACTTTGATCGACGGTTGCAGGAATGGCACGATGATCACCACTTTCACTTGTGGCCTTCGAGGTTGGTCAGTTTTATAACTTCCTCAAGTGGAACTCCCAACAAATATGACAGATTTGTTGAAAAGTGCCCAAAAATACATCATTCTGGATGAATGTTGGTGGCCAAGAAGGGAAAAGTGAGGCAAAACACTTCTCCCAGAGCCAAGGACGAAATGGAGATAGTTCAAGCGAAAATGGAGAGAGCCCAGGGTGGGTTCAGCTAAACAAAGCATACATGGCCGACTGCTCTAGGTATTCCTATTACACTTCGTTCATCTACAGTCTATCCGATATCCTATCCGCCATGGAAAATGGAAAAACATCAAGTGGTCATCGAAAGTCAAAGGGGATCCTTCAAAACCTGATAAAGACAAATATTGTTCTTACCACAAGGCGAATAAGTAGTACATGAAACCGGAAAAGGTGATTCTTGTACTGCGAACATAATTTTGTTTTGTTCCTGTTCTGTGTAACTTACTAAAAGACCATAACTGCTCATGTCAAAACATATTCAAGTTATGTTTATTAGATAACTCAGAGTACTATAACTTTTGTGTTTTGAGGCAACGTTAGAATCGATCTCGATCCAGCACATAAGTTGGCCTAAGTTAGGAACAGTATCCCATTTTCATTTTTCGAACAGATTTTGCGCTGACTTTTAGTAAAAGACCATAACTTGCTTATTTTAAAACATTTTCAAGTGATTCACGTTGTGTTTATTAGATAAATCAAGTATTATAGTTTTTAAATTAGTTTAAATTTACCCTATTTTTCATTTTTTTGTTTTGAGTTTGGGTTTGTGGTTTTATGGTTTAAGGTTATGCATATTTATTAAGTTTGAGTTTAAGGGTTCAACTTTAAGGGTAGTGTTGGAAAGTTAGAGAGGGAGAGGAGGAGATTTGCAAGAGATTTTGAGTGTGGAGAGAATTTTGAAGAAATTTTGGAAGAGGAAATTTTTGAATGGGATAGGGAGGAAACTACAGTCAATTTGAAAGGTGAGGGGAAAAAAATGAATGTTTTGGTTTATATAGGTGTGTGAGAGAGTATGGTGGTGTGACGAAAGAAAGTAGGTGGTGTGGGAGAGTAGAACTGGTGTGAGAGGAGAGGAAATAGTGGTGCGAGGTAGGTGTGCCTATTTCTTTTATTTGTACTAGCTCGGGTAGGAAAAGTATTTTAGCTCCCGCCCTTGATAACTACGATTATCAACTAATTATTATTTAACATTACCCCACCCCTTGACTAAAATCCTGGATTACTACTACTTGCATCGATATCTGACTTAAGCATCGGAGTACCTCGGCACCATATCGGAGGGGGACATATCTGAACACATCAAATTTTGTGTTGTCTGTGAGGAGACGACAAGTTTTTACTGAAATGAATGTCAAAGTTCTTTTTAGCTAAGCAGAGCATCGAGAATGGTCACCAACATCATATCGGTGATCCTTGGCTAACGCTACTCATTTAGCAGGATTGAGATTAGCAAGGATAGATCTGACACAACAAATAAGTATTGACTTTCAACACTTAATAATTATTAAAATAACATTGGGTTTTGGGCTTCTAATATATATTTAAATATATATAATGTTGGTGAACAATCATGTGAATAATGGTAGTTGAGATGTTTGGTCGAGACTGGATAACCGGGCTTGTCTAATTGGCGAGGGAACAGGAAGAGGGAGGGGTGGAACCCTCCATCCCCGTTTCCTCGCTCGTTTCCTCGCCAATTAGAATTCCCCCCGATAATTAGATTCTCTTAATCAACATTAAAAAAAAATTTAATTACCCATAAATTTGGTTCCCATCTCCATGTGAATCACAAGTTCACAACATTTCTTTTCAGCTTTTTTAAAGAAATCATAAATAATTCTTGAAGGCCAAACTCTCAATGACAATTACTAAATATATGAAGAAAAAAAACATTATATTCATACAAAATAAATTTATTGAAGAAAATGCGACAGTTCTCTATGGAGCTTCATCTCATTTTCAGACCATAGTTTTTTCAGTGAGATTTGCATTGTTGAATATTAAATGTAGCCAAGGAACTTGTATAATTAGCACACAACTTCATACAATACTAAAGATCATGCAACATTGCAACTAACCTACATAGTTGAGTTCTGCCCTTCCAGTTCAGTCACTTCAATAAAATTATACTCTATTTTAGTTTTATTTGTCATTGCCATACACTACTACATATTCACACAATGGTTTTCCTATAAAATGATAGCTATTTTTCACAATCTTACATTTAGCTATATTTACAATTAATTTGAGTTCTTATGGATTTAGTTAATTAAGTTGGCATCACAAAATATCCATTTTACAAACAATAATTTTGCAAATAATGTAAATCAATCTATATTACTTCAGAACTAGATAAATGTATCCGGCTTGATAAATAACTAAAACAAAGAAAAATAAAATAAAAATAAAAATAAAATAAAAATAAAAATAAAAATAAAAATAAAAATAAAAATAAAAGGGCTAGCGTGCCAACATGCACTATGAAATAAATATAAAGTTGATACAAGCCAAATATTTAGAAAAACAAGGTCCACCATTATTTTATTACTTCATTTGAGGAGGTAGTATCACTTCATTGACCAATTTGTCTAAATTCTCCAAGGAAGATCCACCTGGTCTAGTTGAATCTTTTGCACTGTTCTTCCACGTCATGGCTCTGTTCTTCATCTCCTTACCCGTCTCCCTTCCATCAATTCCCTTACTAGACTTTCCACTTCATCTCTTTTAACGTTGTTGTCGATCTCCATCCCTATACCTCAATGAGTACAAGAGTATCGACAGTTTGTTTGCTGTTCTGCAACAAATGGCCAACATATATCACAGGACACCACCACATATTGTATCCAATTTTGAGTTCCATCCACTGTGAGTTAAGAACCCTCCTACAGAAGGATGTTTAAGGACTTCTTCTTGTGGACACCAGCTCGATATCAAACTCTCCTCTCGTTGGTTTTCTATTGTGAACTCTGAGGCAAAATTGATCCCTCGCCCCTAACAAGGTCTGGTCTAATGACCCATAGGAATCGGTGTTGCTATTAGCTAGTCCCCATGTAAACTCGATGAATTGTTGGCAGACATGACAGTGATGCTTCCAAAATTCACACACACAACAGAGTAGGTAGCTTCGAATCAAGCCATTTGATACATTCCTCGTCTTCTGTTCACGGATTTCCTCCAAGTGAGTTTAAACTACCATCATTGGATGTTTTTGGTCAAGGGAGGGGGAGGTTTTATAGAAAAAAAATTGACTCCTCTTTCGTGAAAATAGAATAAATAAACAGGTTACTTGAATCTTGTTGTAAGATTAACTGACTAAGATTAAACAGGTTACTTAAATAAACAAAGTGAACTGACTGTTGTTTAAAGTCAGAACCTCGGAGGTTGTTGCGTTGGTGCGACAATATTTGTTCTTGCACTTAATATTGCCCTTAAAAAAAACTATATTGTAAAAGATATTCCTTATTTGGATTGTGAGTTCAGATTAACGTAATGCACTCTTTCGTCTACAGTTGAGATTAAACAGCGAATTAAGATGCACATCTTTTCTAACACACCATTTCATTTCAGCTGTAACTATCAGATTCTATGTGATGATACACCAAACCATCTTGTAATCTACTCCATACACGTGGCATGATGATCTCGTCAAAAGTGTGGAACATGCCCAAATTAGCGCCTAATCTGGTCCAGCCCATGAATCTGGGAACAAAGCCCATTGAGCAAATATCTATGTATTGAACCCAAACAATAAGGCTCTATCCCGCCCATAAGTCAAACGGTCAAACCTAGAACCCCAAGACCAAATAAGGCAAATATCTAAGAGTTTGACCTAAGACATGCAGGTCAGTAACACATTGACTCCTACTGGGAAACAAACATCAGAGTATAAGTCGTACATGGAAACTCTCATGCATGAACAACTCTCAACAAGAAAAGGATCTCCAGTAGATATCATTCCTTAAACCACACCACCAAAGGCATAGCTGAACAAGGACTCTCGCATGATAAATAGGACATAAGGTTAAGAAACTATGGTATGCTACAAAACCCTAATCTCAAGCAATACACCATTCTCTACACCTTGTCTAATTTTAGCATCAGAGTGCCATCGGCCGCCACAATGGTGGTCCTTGGCTCACGTTTGTTCCTTTTGTAGGTCAAGGTCCAAGGTCAAGGAGAACGAAAACTGATTTATAAGTTTAGTGTCGTCTGTGGGAAACGACAAGTTCCTAAGATTAAAAAAGTAACATCACTTTATTGCAATATGTAAGAATGGTAGCTACTAGATCCCATACTAATGGTGAGATTGTCGAGCCTTCAAACGATCGAGTCAACGTAGTAGCTTCGGTGGTGCTAGCCAGGAGGGGAGAACCACCCCAGGCCTCTGCGCCGGCTGAAGCCATGACAAACTCTAGGGTGGATCAGCTCCTTGCCTAAGTACATCAGATTGCTCGAGTGGTGGAGATGTTTGCTCATCAGAACCCCACCACTTGCAGGCGGTGACAGGGACTTGTCTTGCAGAAGAATAAAGAGCGCGTTCAGGATAGCCACAATGTCCCTTTTGGTTTTCAGGGGACCAAGTACGGCGGGAATAAGGGGAACGGAACAATCTATGGAGATCCGATGCTTGACAAGCCCAATACACACAAATCCTCTCCGGCTTGGGGTTACCAATCCAGATGTGTTGTACAACCTCATCGTCCCCTCGTTCACGAATCAGATAATGTATGCACCACTACCTAATAGTTTAACCCCTCAAAGCCTGAATTCTATGACAGGACAACAGACCCGTCCGACCACCTACTCTTTAAAAAAGGGATCAAAAGCAGTCATGTGTCAAACATTTCCCACTAGCTTAAAAGAAAATAGCACTGACTTGGTTTCACAATCCTCCCCCTCAAGGTCGATTGACTCATTTTAGACACGGGTCAAGGCAATTATCACGTGTTTTATGGGCAGTTAGCAGATCAGGAAGGGTTCACATTACTTGTTCAGCCTCAAGCAAAAGCCAAGCAAAACACCGAGGGAGTCTTTAATGACAAGTTAACTCTGATCGAATTGTTGTAGCGATGACAACTCCATCACAACTTTCATCTCAGGCCAGAAGGGAGGCTAATTCTACAACTTCCTTACCTTGGAGCCTCCGACGGACATGGCAGGCTGCTAAAAAACACTCAGAAGTACATCACACTTGAGGATATGTGGGCTGCGAAGAAAGGGAGTGTGAATGAATAGAAATATTCCCCTAGCACTCGAGATAAGAAAGAAGTGAGAAGGAAGAAGGAGAATGAAAAGAACAAAAGAAGGCGAAGTGATAATAAGCCGGAGTCCGACCCAATGAAGCAAAAAAAACATCTAACTTCGTCGGATATAGAAACGCCACCCTCACTCCGCTCAATTCTAGCCTGTCCGACATCCTCACTACCATTAAAAACTGGGGAGATGTGAAGTGGCCTTCCAAAATCCGGGGAGATCCATCCCGACGTGACAATGGCAAGTATAGTTCCTTTCATTAAGACATCCAACCACAACACTGAAGACTGCAAACATCTCAAAAACGAGAATGAATACTGAATTAAAAAGGGAAAACTCAAAGAATTCCTAAGCGCAGATAAAAGGAAAGACTAGGGGAAGGGAAGAGAAGTCCTAAAAAAAATAGAAGAAAAGGTGGTCAACATTATATACTTCATGCATGGGGTATGTTCGTAAGGTGAACAATCCAATAGGTCCCGAAAGAGGATGCTCCGTTAAATGCAGATTCAGTCCACCTACGAAGATCGACAAGTACAATATGTTCATGTTCAGAGTTTGAGCCCCGGGCTAACATTTACGAATAAAGACCTCCAGAGCATCCACTTTTTTCATAATGACACCATGGTTATCTCAGTCATGATAGAGAAATGGGAAGTGAAGAGATCCTTGGTAGACACAGGGAGTTCACTGAACGTCCTATTCCTCAATGTGTTATGCAGCATCTAGCTGAAAAGGGAGAACCTAATGCCTGCCAGTCACCCCATAATTGGGTTTTAGCGGGGAGAATGTTTTCCATCAGGAAGATTAGGCTGACGATAGTGGCAGGAGTGCCAGAACTGCATAAAATCCCGTTCCAGGAGTCCTTGGTGGTCGATGCCCCATCCACCTACAATATCATATTAGGAAGGACCTGGCTCTATCGGATGGAAGCGCTAGTTTCCATTCTGCATCAGTGCATTAAGTACCCTATCAATCATGGGGTGGTGACCATTCGAGTAGACCAACCATCGGCAAGAGACTGCCATTATGAAACATTATAGTGGCTGGATAGCTGGCAATCATAGTCTGATCCCGCGGGTCAGACATCTCAAGGCCTGGGCCTAGCGATTAAAGAAGAGTTTCCGCACTCGGACGATGAGTCTCCAGTCAGTCCGAGGGAAAGACCGAATGTCAGTCAGCTAGAGGAGGAGCTAGTCACTTTCTACCTTGACAACCATGATAACAACAGAGCCTTCCAGATAGGTTCCCACCTGAGCAAAGCATTGTTGGAACGACTGATGGAGCTGTTGAGAGAGAATCAAGGCATATTCGTTTGGACGATGCGGAACATCGTGGGGATTGACCCTCATTGATTACCCATCGACTAGAATTTGACCCTTAGTGGAAACCAATCAAGTAGAATAAGATACCTATGGCCTCCAAACAAAATCATATCATAATTAAAAGATATAAAGGCTAGTTAATGCCGACATGATTAAGAGGCACGGTATCCAAACTGGTTGGCGAATACTATCTTGGTGAAAAGAAGAATGGGAAGTGGATAATTTGTGTGGATTACACAGACATGAACAAGGCTTGGCAGAAAGACAATTTTCTAATTTCTCGCAGTGATCAGATCGTGGACGTCATGTCCGGACACAACCTTATAAACTTCATGGATGCTTATTGATATTCACGTAATTATTACATAATATATCCCTTAATTTATATATGTTAGTGTTTTGATCATTATATTTATAATAATTATTTCGTTTTCATGTCTTTGTAGGAATTTGAGCATGACTGATGAAATCGTATTAAAGCGAGAATTTAAGGAATGACAATTGGTCGATTTTAGCGGTGGTATAAAGTGGAGGGTCACATATCTAAACCTAACTCAAATAAACCTAGGTCTACATAATTTAACCTAAGCCCAAACCCAAAATGCTAACCTAAAAACCCAAGTCCAACGTCTTTTGGAGAACCCAAGCCCAAGAAAATAGGAGAACCCTATTTAGCTCTCCACATTTTGGAGAAAAGTTTTCTCTTCTTCCACGTTCCTTCTCCCTTCCTCTTTTTCCAGCCATCACGCCAATCCATCCTGCCGGCAATCCTCGCTCGATAGGAGAACCGGCAGTGCGATCATCCCGCCATCACCAACTCCTCCCTCTCCTCCTTGGCAAAGACATAGAGACCTTCATCTCTTGCCAATAACCAACCGCCATCGCCACCTCACGCCGCCATCTCACTCCACGTTCCCGTCACAGACAAAATACACACCAGAGAGGACGCCTTGTCCCTATTTCTCTCGTCTCCCTCTGTTTCCCGTCCTCTCCCTATTTTTGTTCCTTCGTCTCAACCAAACAACACCATCACAACACCTCTCGCTCATCACCATCTCTGTCCCACGCATGACCACCGCCCAGTGCACTCGCCATCCCTGTAGCAAACCACCATAACACCACCGCCCACACCGTCCCCTGTTCCTCTCTCTTCCACGGTCTCTTCCTCCCCCACTTATCTCTTTCTGCTCCATCATAACTAGACCATGCATCACCACCATCTCTCTCGCACTGAAAAAAAGAACGGGAGCAATAACAGAGCAGAGCAGTCCCTGTTTCACTTCCCTGCTCTCTTCCTCATTCTCGTGTTTTTTCTCTCGTTCTTCCTTCACTCTCTCTCTGTTTCCTGTATGTATCAAAGCCGGTTGGGAGAAGAAGACACTCGCGAGGAGTGAAGAACAGACGCAGCACGGCACGTCTCGATGGAGACGAAGGTGCAGAGGAGCGCTGCTTTTTAGGCGGGAAACAACTGATTTTCGAATCAGTTGGTTATCGGCACCCCAGCCACTTACTCTATTTACTACCACATTAGAAGAAGCTGGAGGCTATTTGCTCCACGGGACTGTTCAGAGCATCCACAGTTGCTGAGTTGCTGATTTGCCGATTCTGAAGAGATGAGTTGTGGCGTACCACACCACGAGGAGATGACCACCGCTACCATGGAGAGCTAAACCCTTCGCCAATGCTAAAATGAAACCAATTGGGTTTCAAGAGTTTGTTATAGTTTGACTTTTTATTTTATTATATGTTTAACTGCAAAATACATTTAATTTCTGAGTATTAGTAAATTACTTTCACCGATTATATTGGATTTGATCTAGACTAGTCGGTAGTTAGAGTTTTCTTTACTAATATTTAAAGCATTAGTTTTAATTGGTTAAGTTAGACTTAGGATTGAGTGTGCCGTAATAAGACACTCAATGCTAGGAGTAGAAACTTAATAAATTAGACTTGTGATTGAGTGTGCTGTAACAAGACACTCAATTCTAGGAGTCTATACTTTATGCTGAAGTTAATTGTAACATTGGATTTTAAAACTGAATTGTTCTTAATGATCACATCATCGATGCAAGCAAGGGATTTTCATCTCTAAAGCTTCTCGCTTTAGAAAATAATAAGTTAGATTAAAATAACTTGACAAACTGAATTGGTGGATTCAATGCCTTGATTTCCCTGCTCATATTCTTAAAAAATTTATTTTGCTTTTTAATTTGATTTTTAGTTTTGATATTTTGATTGCTGTAACCCCCATTTAAATTAGTTTAAGTCAACTCTGAAATTTAATTGCAACCACAGTCCTTGTGGGATCGACCTGTACTTGCCCTTGTCTACTAGTTAGACATTGTGTACTTGCAGTAATTAAGACTAGGTTAAATTAACCTATTTATTTAGGTTAGTTAAATCTGCTTCACTTATTCCAGATATAACCAAATACAAATGCACCCCCAGGCCATGAGAAGACCTCCTTCATAGCTAAATAAGGGATATACTACTATCGGGTGATGTCGTTCAGTCTGAAAAATGCAGGAGCAACATATCAACGATTGGTAAGACGGATGTCAATGAGAAAATTCCCAGAACCATGGAGGTTATATAGATGACATTTTCGTCAAAAGTCTTTGCAGTCCTGATCACATCTCTGACCTCCCCAAAGCGTTCAATCAACTCCGCAAGTATCAGATGAAGCTCAGTCCACAGAAATGTATCTTTGGGGTGGAATCGGGCAAGAACATGGGTTACATAGTGAACCGAAAAGAGGGATATATGTCAATCTGAAGCAGATTCAGGCTCTTCTCAATATGAAGTCTTCCCCTTATCCTTGTGGGATCGACCTGTACTTGCCATTGTCTTCCAGTTAGACACTGTGCACTTGCAGTTATTAAGACTAGGTTAAATTAAACTATTTATTTAGGTTAGTTAAATCCGCATCAAGTTTTTGGCGCCGTTGCCGGGAGAAGTAGCGGTGTAATTGAATTTAAGAGTTTATTTTCACTAATTTATAGTTTAGGTTAATAAAAAAATTAGGTCAGATATAGATTGCTTTTGCTTTTAGGATAGGCTTGATTTTATTTTTTAGTTATTTCTTTTAAGTCTTAGAAGTTTTGATACTTGTTTTTGTTTTTTTATTTTAATTTTTGCAGGTATTAACAAGTAGGAAGCGTATATTATAGGTTGTATAAAAAAAACACAGGGTTTGAATTGTTTACAGGTTGCTATCGAGTGAACACTCTCAGAAGTCGGCGAGCCGTCAGGTGGACGGTGCTTCTGATCGACGTCAACTCGACTTCTACCTGGCACCGCAAGTTACCCAAGAGAGGTTCACGCCGGAGGTAACTTCTTCCCCACCGCATCTGCACGCGGTTTCTAAGTGGATTACTGTGTGTTTTGCTTGTTTTGTTTATAGCTAGAATTGCATGCAAATTTGAATAGATTGAGGATATTTCTGATGCTGTAAAATTCCGTGCTCTCTCCCGCAGATAGGTTAACCACAATCTATTTTAGGGTTAGGGACCTAAGCCTTACTATTAAAATTTGTAGCAAGATAAATTAGGACAAGATGCTCATAGGGCCCCTCTTTTGAAACTTGAAAGTTTAAAGTAGTCAAGTGAAGGAACATATCCAATCTTGGAATATTTCTGAAACTGGCATTACACTTTAAGCTGAAGGTAGAAAAGGAGGTAGGAGCAATTAGATTTCAGGATATTTTAGATGCTGGAAAACTTCGTGCTCTCTCTCGCGGATAGGCTAATTAAAATGGATTTCAGCCCTTGATTAGTAACAAACATAGGTAATAAAAAGGAGTGCTTGTAGGGATTACCAGACGATACAGCCTCTACCTAGTAAATTAGTTTCTCACAAGATTAATTTGCTTCGTAGAAACCTCGACTTTTCGTGGGGCTATAACTATCAGCTGCGCAGTACCCGAAGACAATCTGAATGATTGTATTGCTAGGTACTTATCTAGGGTCGTTTGCCATTCATCTTGGTTGCACATCATATAGGTCCTGATTAGGTTTTCCCATTTTTATTTTTTTTAGAGTTAGGTCATCTTCATATAGAGGTTAGGCTTGCATAAAAAATAAAAAAAAAATAAAAAAAAAATAAAAAATTGAAGTCTATTTAGGAGTGTTGACTTTGCACCTTCGTTATCCATTAGTTGATGCATACCTGGGTGAAAGATTCTAAGAGTAGACTTGTCCGACAAAAATTCGAAGAGTTTTTTGAAGTCCCCATTACCTATTTAGGTTCATCATCCTTGTCCACTGAGATGGATGAGGGGAAGGCCTTTAAGGATTACTTCGCTGCTCTTTCTTGTAGCGCTCCATCTTGCATTGTCTTACCTGAGACAAATGCAAATAGTTTCGAACTCAAACCATCTATTATTCATCTCTTGCCCACTTTTTATGGTTTTGAGAAAGAGGACTCTGAAGTACCAAAACTTTTCTGATTATTCGGTCCGACTTTGGTTATTTCCCTTTTCTCTTAATAATAAGGTGAAATCATGGTTAAATGCATTAGAGACATGATCCATCACATCATGGGATGCGTTGTCAATAGAGTTCTTGACAAAATACTTCCCCATTCATAAAACGAATGCCCTCCGAAGAGATTTATCTAATTTTCAACAAAAAGAGGGTGAACATTTCTATGAATGTCGGGAAAGGTTCAATGAGCTCATTGTCAGGTGTCCCCATCACAGATTTGAGAAGTGGCAGTTGGTTCAATACTTCCAAGACGGTTTAACCCTTCAAAACCGTCGTATGATTGATGCTACCAGTGGTGGGTCATTAATGAAGATGAGTGTCAATGAGATATGGAAATTCTTTGAAACTCTTTCCGAAAATTCTAAGCAATGGGATTATTCGAGAAAGGAGTCTGATAGACGTAAGGGTGGTATATATGAAGTTAAAGATACATCTATTCAACCCCCTTTTGCCTCAAAGTTAGAGACGGTTGTTATGACCATGACTCAAAAGATAAATGCACTTTTGAATTTGAGTCAACCTGTACCTCTCGGAAATGCTTCATCTGAAGTCTGTGCTGCATGTTCAAGTCCTGGTCATTCAATAGCTAATTGTGACTTGCAAAATGATTATCCTGCATACTATGTTGAGCAAGTCAACTCTTTTAATGCGATGCAGCGACCTGGCAATAATCTGCAACCTAACTATTACAATTCAGGGTTCGCCAAACATCCAAGTCTCTCCTGGGCCCATGGCCCACACCAAGGGGGACTTGTTATTGTCTCACAGGCTCTTCAAGCCCCTAGCTCTGTTAGGCCCCACCATAACCAAGTTCCTCCATCCAACACATCAAGTTTAGAGGAAACAGTTAATCGGTTTTTGTAGCGCTTAGAAAGTATAATTGAGCAGCATTCTAAGGACATATCTGAGTTAAAATCCACGACTCAACACCAATCTCAAGCCCTCAATAGACTTGAGATAGCTGTGAGTAAGATTACTCAGTCCTTTTTGAAGAAAGAGCTAGAGAGATTTCCTAGTCAACCTGTTCCAAACCCAAAGGGTCAATTCGCAATTGGTAGTACATCTGAGTCACACCATGAAGATGTCCAATCTATTATTACCCTTCAGAGTGGAAAACAGGTTGACAATCGGGTACAAGTGTCTAATTCGAGTGTCGTTGCATCTCCATCTAAGTCAACGCATGTTGCATCTCCATCTGACAAGGAGGCTGATAAAGTCTCATCTTCTAAAGATGTGCCTCTTGACTCTGACCCCACTCAGGCATCTTATTTGCCTAGGGCACCATTTCCATCACGGTTAGCTCCGGCAAAGAAAGGAACAAGTGTAAACGATGTAATGGAAATTTT
The DNA here is from genome assembly GCA_003290165.1 of Berberis thunbergii. NCBI lineage: Eukaryota > Viridiplantae > Streptophyta > Magnoliopsida > Ranunculales > Berberidaceae > Berberis > Berberis thunbergii. Next base: position 20,401 of record QNQO01001400.1, read on the forward strand.
TAAACAATTTCACATAAATATCCCATTACTCGATGCTATCAAGCAAGTTCCTAACTATGCCAAAATTTTGAAGGATCTTTGCACACAAAAGCGAGCAAGTGAGCTCAATTATTCAACATAGAACCCAACCTAAGTGTATGGATCCTGGTTGCCCGACTATTTCTTGTATTATCGGTAATCATGTGATAGATAAGGCATTATTAGATTTAGGGCCGAGTGTTAATTTATTGTCATATTCTGTTTATGAGCAATTAGGTCTCGGTGGGTTAAAACCGACTAGAGTAACAATGCAATTGGCAGATCGGTCTGTCAGAGTCCCCCATGGTGTTATAGAGGATGTGATTATCAAGGTTGGAAATTTTTATTACCCTATGGACTTTATAGTTCTTGATACATAACCTATTCAGAATCTCTTTAGTCACATTCCAGTCATTTTGGGTCGACCATTTTTGGCCACATCTAATGCCATTATTAACTGCAGGACTGGAATTATGAAATTGTCATTTGGCAACATGACCGTTGAACTCAACGTTTTTAATGTTAGTCAACAACCTCCCGAGCCCGAGGATGTTTGTGAAGTTGACATGATTGAGAGTTCGATGGAGAATTCCTTATCACAATCTGTATCAGATGATCCCTTAGTAGCATGCTTGACTCACTTCGGTTTAGACTTTGATATTGATGATTACATTAGGGAAGTGAATGTTTTGCTTGATTCAGCCCCTATTATGGATCCAGGTTACACATGGAAGCCTAAAATGGAACTCTTTCCACTCAGTGAGTCAAAATTGAACCTTTCTGCTGATACTATTGGGCTTTCTGACCCATTCCCTTTTCCGTTTGTTCATGATGACCCATTTGACATATGTCCTCCTAGTGACTTCTACATGAAGTCTGATCCTCAGTATTCCTTGGAGAGACTACGTGCCATAGGTAGTGCTAATTCTAGGTTTGGGGGTGTTGTTGCATTGTCTAACTCATCATCTTGGTGTAGTTCATTTTGTTATGATGAGCCTGTACCACCCATATATCTATAGACATACCTTGTTCCATCCCTTTCATATTGACTGACGTTACCTATGTGGATCCCTTGTTTTTAAGGGATGATTTTAATTTTGACCACTTTATTGTTCAACACCTTCAATCTTCGGATTTGACACCAAACATAGGATGTATTTTTTTAGGAGTAGGAAATAGTCATTTGCTGGATATCCATGTTGGTGACGACTTTCTGCTCCAGATCCTTATGACTTCTTTACGACCGCGGGTTCGTTTGCATTTTCTCTATGATTTTGCATGGCGTCTTCGTCATTTTAGGGATGTGTTAGTTTTTGTTGTGCTGCATGTAGGTGCTACTATATGTTAAACGGATCCTCAACTTTTTCGGTTATTGTTATATGATCTAGTCAACATCATAGACTAAGTGTCTAGGTTTGGGGGAGTGTTCGCTATGTTCTTCCTCGTCATTTCATGGTACATTATTTATGAGGAAGAATATATGTCGGGCTAACGACGTTAAACCAAACGCTCCTAGGAGGCAGCATAGCTTCAGTTGTGTCATTATGGTTAGTCTGGATTGATTTTCGAGTTCTTTTAGTTACATTTCACTCATACTCGTTTGCTCCGTAACAATTTTGACTTACAACTGATACATGTAATTTTTTTTATTTTTTTCATTTGTATCCTGTTTGTTTTTATCAATTTATCATGATGCGTCCACAGTTCTTGTCTCTGAGCGTTCATTGGTGGAAGATTTCATCTAAATTGGTAAAAACTTTCCCATAGTAATATCACTTTAACTCTCATATTTTATTTTTCCTGCATTTGTCATGATCCTCATTTTATACATTGAGGACAATGTTTGGTTTAGGTTTGGGGGTGAGGTTTATGATTTTTTCTGCATTCTTCAAAAATTTTGAAATGAAATGTATTTCACAATTTACTATTGTATTCTACTCAATCTCCATTGAATACATAGCTAATTATGATTGTGTGAAAAATTTTAGATTTGAAAATACATTCAAGATCTAAGTTTCTTTCCAATGAAGAGGATGTGCTTTCAAGTGTGCCTTTAAATTTGAGGAATGCATGATTACATTTGTCATTTTTATATATCAATAGGAAAACATGTGGTTTGATATTATCTTTAAGTTAAATATATTTCATGATACTTTTCGACTCGACCACTCTTGCACTATAAGCCGAGTTAGCACAACTTGAAGTTAATCAGTAAGATATTAACTAGAAAACCTTAGAATAATAGTGGAGACTTAACCCTTGTGAGTTTTGAGACATTCTATTTTTCTTGAGGGTTATTAAATAAACTCTGAACTTTTCTTGAGTCCGAATTTTCTCGTTGATGATCTCATTATTCTTGTTTCTTTTATTGATTGATTTGAGAATGTCGTTATATTGAATTATTACACTAGAACTTCTTGTTTTATTTAGTTAAGATGTCATAACACCGACTAGAGTTTAAGAAGTGATATAGGCATTTTTTTTCTTTGAACCGTTCTTTAGCCTTTTAGCCTACCAATAATAAATATCCATTTGCAGCCCTTTTAGCCTTTAAATAGTTTTTTCTTTGCTAACCCCATCTCCATTACCGACTCCAGTTAGGGAGTGATATCTCATACTATTTTTGTCCTTACCCAATGTCTCTGAAAAGGTGTATGGTTGATGTATTTTTGAAATGGGCAAATAAAAAGAGTTTAAATTAAATATTCCATGAATCCTCGGGACTGAAATGTTTTATTGTGCAGAAGGGGAAAACATGTATACAAGAAAAAAAAGATATATGAAGAAGAATTTCGAAGGAAGAAAAATTAATGGTGTACAACATTGGTTTATTCTTCAAAGCCCCACGTGCTTATTAAAGGGTGTATCCATTCTCAGAGAATTTTCTCGTATCCTTTTCCATTTTTGTTAGCCAAAATCTTAGCCTCATTACAACCTAATAAAGACCTAATTGATCTTAAGTAAAAGTTTGGTTCATAGACGTGGAGATTAAATAAACAAGAACTATGGCGTGTGATTCAACATTCTCAAAGTAATTGATATTCCCGTCCATGAGATCATATTCATTTCATTATTTGAAAAGTCCATTTTTTTTCATGATTATTATATTCTAGATGTTTGTCTTTCCATATATTATTCTCTTTCTCACATATAAACTGAGTGATAACTAACCAATCTTTGAGTGATTCATTTCCGAGTGACAAGAGAGATTTGTAGTCAAAGCGTACAATTCAAAGGTTATCTAGTCGTATCTTTGCTGAGAAAAATAAAGTTATGTTGATAAGGCCATGCACACATACACTTCGAGTTGGGAATAATTGATGAAATTTACTTAACCTTTGGATACTATTAAACCATTGTTAGACTCGTTGATATATTTTTCTGACATTGTTAGTTGTTTTCTGAAAATTTTGGCAATTAGATGATTACTCTAAGGATAATAGATAGAGTGACTAAGTTACCATGTTTTGGAAATTTATGAGTCATAATGTTTGTGGGTGACATTTCTGGAAACCCTCACGAGACTATAACTCGTACACTAGAGGTAATCTAGGGGTTTAAAGCCTTGTTGCACATTTAAGGTAAGTGCAACCGAAGATTCCTGCGAAAGTGAGTTAAAATTTTATTTTTATTGTTTTGCTTGAGGACTAGCAAAATATAGGTTTGGGGGTATTTGATATTCATTTAATTATTACATAATATATCCCTTAATTTATATATGTTAGTGTTTCGATTATTATATTTTATAATAATTATTTCATTTTTATGTCTTTGTAGGAATTTGAGCGTGAACGATTGAATAGTATTAAGGCAACAATTTAAAGAATGACAATTGATCGATTTTAGCGGTGGTACAAAGTAGAGGGTCACATATCTAAACCTAACCCAAATAAACCTATGTCTACATAATTTAACCTAAGCCCAAACCCAAAATGCTAACCTAAAAACCTCAGCCTAACGCCTTTTGGAGAACCCAAGCCCAAGAAAATTGGAGAACCCTATTTAGCTCTCCCCATTTTGGAGAAAAACACTCTCTTCTTCCACGTTCCTTCTCCCTTCCTCTTTTTTCCAGCAAATGCGCCAATCCACCCTGCCAGCAATCCTCGCTCGATAGGAGAACTAGCAGTGCGATCATCCCGCCATCACCAACTCTTCCTTCTCCTCCTTGGCAGAGACATAAAGACCTTCCTCTCTCTCCACTAACCAACCACCATCGCCGCCTCATGCCGCCATCTCACTCCACGTTCCCGACGCACTGTCCGTGTTTCTCTCGTCTCCCTCTGTTTCCTATCCTCTCCCTATTTTTGTTCCTTCGTCTCAACCAAACAACACCGTCACAACACCTCTCCCACGCACGACCATTGTCCAGCTCACTCGCCATCCCTGTAGCAAACCACCATAACACCACCACCCACACCGTCCCCTATTACTCTCTCTTCCACGGTTTCTTCCTCCCCCACTTCTCTCTTTCCGCTCCTTCATCAAAACCAGACCACGCATCACCACCATTTCACTCGCACTGAAAAAGAGAACATGAGCAATAATAGAGCAGAGCAGTCCCTGTTTCACTTCCCTGCTCTCTTCCTCCTTCTCGTGTTTTTTCTCTCGTTCTTCCTTCACTCTCTCTCTGTTTTTTGCAGGTATCGGAGCCGGTCGGGAGATAAAGACGCTCACGAGGAGTGAAGAACAAACGCAGCACGACGCGTCTCGCTGGAGACGAAGGCGCAGAGGAGTGCTGCTTTTCGGGCGGGAAACAACTGATTTTCGAATCAGTTGGTTATCGGCACCCCAACCACTTACTCTGTGTACTACCACAGTAAAAGAAGCTGGAGGCTATTTGTGCCCACGGGTCTGTTCAGAGCATCCACAATTGCTGAATTGCTGATTTGCCGATTCTGAGGAGATGAGTTGCGGCGTACCACACCACGAGGAGATGACCACCGCTACCATGGAGAGCTAAACCCTTCGCCAAGGCTATGATGAAACCAATTGGGTTTCAAGAGTTTGTTCTAGTTATACTTTTTATTTTATTATGTGCTTAACTGCAAAATACATTTAATTTCTGAGTATTAGTAAATTACTTTCTCCGATTATATTGGATTTGATCTAGACTAGTCGGTAGTTAGAGTTTTCTTTACTAATATTTAAAGAATTAGTTTTAATTGGTTAAGTTAAACTTGTGATTGAGTGTGCTGTAACAAGACACTCAATTCTAGGAGTCTATAATTTATGCTGAAGTTAATTGTAACATTGGATTTTAAAACTGAATTGTTCTTAACGATCACATCATCAATGCAAGCAAGAGATTCTCATCTCTAAAGCTTTTCGCTTTAGAAAATAATAAGTTAGATTAAAATAACTTGACAAACTGAATTGGTGGATTCAATGCCTTGGTTTCCCTTCTCATATTCTTAAAAACTTTGTATTTTTCTTTTTAATTTGATTTTTAGTTTAGCTATTTTGATTGCTGTAACCCATATTTAAATTAGTTTAAGTCAACTCTGAAATTTAATTGCAACCGCAGTCCTTGTGGGATCGACCTGTACTTGCCTTGTCTACCAGTTAGACACTGTGCACTTGCAGGTATTAAGACTAGGTTAAATTAACCTTTTTATTTAGGTTAGTTAAATCTGCATCACTTATTCCAGATATAACCAAATACAAATGCACCCCCAGGCCAAGAGAAGACCTCCTTCATAGCTGAATAAGGGATATACTACTATCGGGTGATGTTGTTCAGTCTGAAAAATGCAGGAGCAACATATCAACGACTGGTAAGACGAATGTCACGAGAAAATTGCCAGAACCATGGAGGTTATATAGATGAAATTTTCGTCAAAAGTCTCTGTAGTCTTGATCACATCGCTGACCTCCCCGAAGCGTTCAGTCAACTCCGCAAGTATCAGATGAAGCTCAGTCCACAGAAATGAATATTTGGGGTGGAATCAGGCAAGAACCTGGGTAACATAGTGAACCGAAAAGAGAAATAGATGTCAATCTGGAGCAGATTCAGGCTCTTCTCAATGTGAAGTCTTCAACCACCATTAAGGAAGTTTAGAGCCTGACTAGGAGGGTGGCAGCACTCAACAAGTTCATCTCCACATTGTTCGACAAATGCCTCCCCTTCTTCAAAATTCTAAAAGGAAGTAAAGGGTTCAAATGGGACAAAGAGTGCGAGCAAGCCTTCCAAGCTTAAAAGCGTAAATGGGAAGTACAAAGTTACTTTGAAAACTAGTATCAAGAGAGACTTTTTACCTGTACTTGGCTGTTTCGAAACTAGTATCCTTTCATTGAGTACATCAAGAGCAGAGTCCTCCCAACAGAAAAGACATAAGCCAGAAGGCTGAAAAATAGGGTAGCATGGTACACTTTCCTGAGCAACAAGTTGTATAGAAAGTCAGCCACTGGACCCCTTTTTCGATGCCTGGCCCGCTCAGAGGTGGACTACGTTTTTAGATAAATTCATGTGGGCATCTGTGGAAACCACCCTGGCGAGAGGACCCTGGCCCACAAGGCCCTAACTTTAGGATACTATTGGTTGAAGATGCAATAGGACGCCAAGGACATGGTCCAAAAATACGACAAGTGTTAGAGGTTTGCGCCGTACATGCACATGCCCGCTCAGTCCTTGTCCCTAATGACTAGCCCATGGCCTTTCTCACACTAGGGAATGGATATTGTTGGGCCACTCCCCATTTTTGCTAAAAAGAAGTTCCTATTCATGGTTGTAGACTACTTCACCAAATTGGTTAAAGTGGAGCCCCTGACCAAGATAAGCGAAAATTAAATTGAGAATTTCATATGGGCATCCATCATTTGCAGATTCGGCATCCCAAAGACACTAGTCAGTGACAATGAGACTCAGTTTGAAGGCAAAAAGGTAAGAAGATATGTGATAACCTCAACATCAGCCAACACTACTCCTCACCATGGCACCCCCAAGCCAATGGACAGGCAAAAGTCACCAATATGACTATCTTGGAAGTGTTCAAAAAAAAATCTAATGCAGCTAAAGGCTTGTGTGTCTCAAAGCTTCCAAAACTTTTTTGGGCATATTGGACCACCAAAAGAACTCTAACGGGGGAAACACCGTTTGCTCTGGCTTACGGATCGAAAGCAATGATCCCAGTTGGGCTAGGAATACCAACGTTCAAGACAAACGAGTTTAGGTCGGATGGAAATTGATGAAGCTTTGCGTGTCGAATTACATCTCCTCAAGGAAAACAGAGATGAAGATTCTGCCAAGATGGCTGCCTACCAACAAAGAATGACTCAATACTATAATAAAAAGGTCAAGCCACGAGAGTTCAAAGTGGAAGATTCGATACTCAGAAGAACCCAGCCAAGGATTGTCATTTCGTTTTTCGAGTTAATTTCGATTTTCTAATTTTAAGAAATATTTCGGTGTGCAAAGAAAAAAAAACGTAAATTCGAGGATAAATGAAATACACAATGAATTCGAGGGTATATTAAATATGTGAAAAAATAATATGCAAGTAAATAAATGTATAAACACATTAAATGAAACCAAAATACATGTAATTAGAAAATCAATGGGTAGTTAATATATAAGCAGAAGTGATAATTAGGAAATTAGGGGGTGGTTTCAAAAATCAATAAATAATTAGAAAAAAAATCTCTAAACATACGAAAAATCCCAAAAATTTTCTCAAAAAATGTAAATTTTAGTAGCTGATTTTTTGTATATTTACAAAAAAAATATATTTATGAAAACCCTGAAATTTACAAAAAAAAACCTCAAAAATTTTCAAAAAAAATCTAGAAAAAATGTAATTTTTTATCTCGCCCTTTTTCTTTTCGTAATTTCAAAAAAATGAAAAATTCGGCGAAATTTCGTATAGTTTCACGAAATCACAATCCTTGAACCCAGCAGAAGGAACTTGGGTCGGGCAAGCTGAATCCTAAATGTGAAGGACTCTACATAGTAACTAAGGTCAACAAGCCAGGTACATATTGGTTAGAAAACATGAACAGCAGAGACCTTAAGAGGCCATGGAAAGCACTTAAAGAAATATTATCAATAAATTCAAGGTATTTGTTTTACTAAAGTTTCACTGTTGTCCATTAAATCTGGCTAGAAATTTGGTCAATTTATGACAATCACACTTAAGTGTCTCAACTGCTGGTCCAACCACCATGTCAGACCATTGAAAGAGTTAAATAAGTCAGGACACCTAAATCAGACTTATAGATCGACTGGCCACTTGGTCCGCTCTACAACCTAGTCTGCCAAGAGCGAACAAAGATGGATTAGAAAGTGGAAGTCTAGTCAAAGCTCATGAAACCTGATCAAGATGACTTGTCAGGGATCATTGTCCGACCATAGACAATGATGGCCAAACTTGACCAAAGTTTAGTCAGCTCATGAAGGTTGGTGAAGATAACTTTTGGTCCGCTCTATAGCCTAGTCTGCCAATAACGGATATTGATGCTTAGAAAGTGGGAGTCTAGTCAAAGCTCATTAAGCCTGATCAAGATGACTTGTCAGGGATCATTGTCTGACCATAGACAATGATGGCCAAACTTGACCAAAGTTTAGTCAGCCATGAAAACTGATGAAGATAACTTCTGGTCCGCTCTACAGCCTAGTCCTCTAAGAGTGGACAAAAATGGCTTAGAAAGTGAGAGTCTAATCAGAACTCATGAAGTCTGATCAAGATGACTTGCTAGATCGAGGTCAATGTCTGACCATAGACAATGATGGCCAAACTTGACCAAAGTTTAGTCAGCTCATAAACTCTGATGGATATAACTTCTAGTCCTCTCCAACGCTTAGTCCGCCAAGGGAGGATTGAGATGGCTTGGAAAATGAAAAGTATAATTGACCTATGAATTTGAATGATCTCCGGTCCGCCAGGATTATTCTTACTCCCCTGCACAGAGTTTAAGCAACTTGCAGGGCCTGGCCAAGATAATTTATGGACCTCAAAAAAGTCAGGACAAAATGTGTTTGACTTCAAGCATGCATATAAGTTGAGTGGTCAAAACTCATCGAAAAAAATTAACTAGACAGTTTCCAGACTTAGTGAAATTTCTTGTCTAAATACCAACATCATGGCAAGGAAACACAGAAAATATTCAACAGGAAAAGTCTAGAAAGAACAAGTACAAAGTGTTACTCCGCAATTTTTTTTCATTAATGATTCAAAAATTACAGTTCGGGATGATCAGTTTTAGTAGATGAAATGCCAGATATGTTAGGGGACACAACAAGGGATGGATTAGAAGTCTTGGGAGCTTGTTCTGGATCATCGTTCGGAGGCGCCTAGTCAGAAGCTTCTTCTTCAAACTTTGCATAAGTTGCTTCTATGTAATAGGTGAAGTCAAGATCAGGGTAGTCATCTTTAATCATCCCCAACAATTCCAACCGACCCTTAATAGCTTTGCTGAAGTCTAAAGTCTTTTGACCTTCAAGCAGTTTTTTCTCACGGGCTTTCAAACTTCGCCAAACTCTTCTCCGCCTTTTCCAGTCTGGCTGCGAGCGCGATAGCCTTAGATTGATCATTCACCAGTTGCTCTTTTAGTGGGTTAAGTTCATCCTGCGCAAAAGCAATCCACTCCTCCGCTTTTCGGACACAGCTGAGGCAATAATCGACTTCAAACTTCAGCTTCTAGCGTAAGGCATCCCACTCAGACTCAACACGCTTCTTTTAAGCGGCCTGAGTTAGCAGATCAGTTTGTGCCTCCCTCGCCACCTCTTGAGCAAGCCTAAAATCTTCCTGAGTGCATCTCAACTCATTCTCAATGCCACTCTAAGTGTGCCATAACCAGGTCGGCCTCAGCGGACCCCAGGCGAGCCTTGTGAGAGTCCAACTCCACCTTTTAAGCTTCAAGCCAGACTTCAAAGTATGCTCGCGCGACCTGCAAATGAGCCTCAAAACCTATCTCTGCACCAGGTTTGCCCATAATTTTCCTTCAATCGCTCATTCAACAACTCAATCTCATAAAGTGCATGAGAGTACGACTTCTGCGAATTAGCAAAAGTCTTCTCCAAGCCATATACTCTATTGCGCGTTGATTCCACTTTAATCCCAGCCATGGCAGGTTGATTCAGCAACGTGATCCCTTGCATCAAGTGCCTCTGGCCCTTATCAATATCGTCCCTCCATTGTCATACCCTCGGGCAGTGATGCACGAGTTTCAGCCAGTCTTACCATTTGCATATATTATGTCTTGAAGCAACTGACACGTTCACCTCCTGAAGCCAGTTTTGTGCATTCAACTCCGCTGCATCGGGACCAAACAACAACAGTGGGGAAGAGGAATGGACGGGACCAAACATCTCCTTCCCTCTCCTAGGCGATGTGGAACTATAATCTCCCCTTGGTAGCTCGCCTAATTCCTCTTGGGATCCATGGGCCTATTGAGCTTCACTATCACAGGCCTATTGGTAGCTCGCCAATCCCTCTTGGGATCCACGAGCCTATTGAGTATCCACGGGTCTTAAGCATAAGACAGTCTTTTGTTGTCTTTTAATATCTCTTATATATGTTTCAATTTTATGAAATTTGTATTTATACCTCAAAACAAAATGTATATATATAAATTAAGGATTGAAGAAATTAACGCCTTTTAATGGTGTGAAACCAGTTTCCACCAAGGTGCTTGTAATGAAAATAGCCCATGAAGCCACAACACTAGTAGTCCAAACAACACTTCCGGGATGCCAAGTTCATCAGCAGCTTGCAAAGTGAAGCTCAGGGCACCATCTGAAACGATACATGTAAATGGAGGAGAAGATGGAGATTTGTTTAGCTTGGTTAGTAGATCATGAAACGGACCTATGCAAGTTTTTATAGTAGACTTGCACAAGGCCAGAATGTCTTGGGTGCCATCAATATCCGGCGGTGGGAGATCTTAAAATATTTATTAAAATTAGTAGACCAAAATTAACTCGAAAAACGAAATCACAACCCTTGGTCACATCCTACGGATTGCCTCCAGGATTAGGATGTTGGTTGAGCTCTCCGTGTCCAACATCAATCTTTTCACCCCTCATTTCGATATCACAGTCATGATAACTAGGGCATCATTATTCTGGCAATAGACCCCCTGCATATCCCACTCAGTGAACGTCAGGTTCAGGGTTGGGTGCTCTACTCGGGCGTGCTGGATTGAGCAGTCTCCGCAATGGGAACCTATCTACAGTTCTCAAATTGTCCTCTTTCTTGACTGGTTGGATTTTTCCAGTCCATCCTGTGCACTGTCCAGGACGTAGATGACATCCACAATCTTTTCTTCGTCTCTGGTGCCATTTATTCCTTATCATTTTCTTGGGGCGGTTTCTCGTCAAAATTCAAAAATTCTCCGAGTCTCCCCCTTCGAACCTAGTACCCTATCTCATTATTGAGACTCTGACAGTCCATGGTCCTTGTGATAGGAACAATAGTTGTTCTTATCATGCCTTGAAGGATCGCTCTTGAGCTTGGGGGGCCACTTGATGTCGTCCCATCTTTTCTTGGTGGAGAGAATCTTGGGCAAGCCGGTATTGAGAGGGGAAAACTCAGTGTACGTTGAGCCGACGTAGTTGGTATCCCTTTGGGGTTTTGCTTTGTCAGACCCGATTTTGTTGTCATTTTTCCTCCTCTTCGACTACTCTTCATCTTCCTGCCTATTTTCCTCTCCCTTGTCCCAAGCCTTAGAGAACTGTTTGGCTTCATTTTTTCCTCCTTTCTTGGCTGATAACATTATTTGAGAGTGATATACCTCTGCGCACTTTTTAGTAAGTCCGCCATATCTCTCGGGGGTTCCAAGGGGAGGAAGTTGTAGAACTGACCTCCTCAGAGGCCAGAAGTGAAAGAGGTGATCGACGTATTTTCGCTGCAATCGTTGATCAAAGTCAACTTGTCGTTAAAGTGAGTGACATACTCTCTTTGGGTCTCGCTCTACTTCTGCTTGAGGCTTAGCAGGCAGTGTGCCCCTTCATGATCTATTAACTCCTGACGAAACCGGCGATAAATGTTTTTGCCAAGACCTGGAACGAATCAATCGTTCTCGATTAGAGGCTCATCAGTTTCCATCAGATCATCAAAGAATGTGCTTAATACTACCTTGAAGGTGGGTACCAGGTGGATGAGAGTGTGAAGGTGTTGCATCAATAGCCAAAGCACTAGAAAGTCCTCGATTAACATTGTGAGGCATAACCATTGAAACCCCACCATCGGAAGATCATTAATCAACACAAAAGGAGAAAAAACTATGCGACGGAGATTCATGAGTCACATTATGAATTGGTACCCGAAAATACTCAAGTTTGTCTCATTGAACAAAAGGAGCGCCATAGGAAAGAAGCTATTGGTGGCACAAAAGGAGTTAGAGATTATGATGTCACAATAAAGAGTAATGTCACGATAAGTCAAGCTTCATGGCGACATCGTTCAAGTACTGTTAATGAAGATGAGTGATGCGTGTTGGAGTTTGTATAAGAAATAACATATAGTCTCACATAAAGTGAGAAGTCAAAATAATGTCTTTATAACTGATGAGACATCAAACAGTCACTCGATCACAACCATACACATGGACTACCTAGCATGGAACGGCTTCAGCCTAATCCTAAACAAACCCATGCATAAACTGTTGTTCAGCCCGTAAATCAGGTGTCCAAGCCCAAGTCACGCCAGTCCAAAGGGGCCTTGGAGTTTTACCAAGGACAATAAGGTACGAACATGAATCTTAGAGTATTCACAGGCTCAAGATCCACTCACAAGAATTTGCTCTTAGCCCAATCAAGCATTGGGTCTTAAACAGAGCCAAGTGCCAAACAGACTCAGTCATGCTCAGGTATGATCTTGGGCAAGATCTCATCCCTCCATCACGCCCTCAATATCAGAGACAATTATAGAGGGAACACTTGCTACTTAAGGTGAAAACGGGAAGAAGAAAGATACGCATACACTTTGCAATTTAGCTCCAGTCTTCACTCCTCCTTGCATCCAATGGTGGATCTACTAAGGAGCCAAGGGTTGAATGTTAAATGTACCCAGGAACTTGTATTATCAGCACACAACTTCATACAATACTAAAGATCATGCAACATTGCAACTAACCTAAGTAGTTGAGTTCTGCTCTTCAGTTCAGTCACTTCAATAAAATTATACTCTATTTTAGTTTTATTTGTCATTGCCATACATTACCACATATTCACACAATGGTTTTCCTGTCAAATGAAAGCTATTTTTCACCATATACATTTAGCTATACTTACAATTAATTTGAGTTCTTATGGATTTAGTTAATTAAGTTGGCATCACATAAATCAATTTAACATATATCCATTTTATAAACATTAATTTGCAAATAATGTAAATCAATCTATATTATTTCTGAACTGGATAAATGTATCCGGCTTGATAAATAACTAAAACAAAGAAAAATAAAAGGGCTAGCGTGCCAACATGCACTATGAAATAAATATAAAGTTGATACAAGCCAAATATTTAGAAAACAAGGTCACCATTATTTCAATTACTTCATTTTAGGGAAGGTAGTAGCACTTCATTGACCAATTTGTCTAAGTTCTCAAAGGAAGATCCACCTGGTCTAGTTGCCTCTTCTGCACTCTTTTTCCACTCTATGGTTCTGTTCTTCATCTCCTTACCCTTCTCCCCTTCCATCAGTTCCTTCACTAGACTCTCCACTTCTTCTCTTTTGACGTTGTTGTCGATTTCCATCCCTATACCCCAATGAGTACAAGAGTATCGACAGTTTGTTTGCTGTTCTGCAAAAAATGGCCAACATATCACAGGAACACCACCACATATTGTATCCAATGTTGAGTTCCATCCACTGTGAGTTAAGAACCCTCCTATGGAAGGATGTTTAAGGACTTGTTCTTGTGGACACCAGCTCGATATCAAACTCCTCTCGTTGGTTTCTGTTGTGAACTCTGGAGGCAAAATTGATCCCTCGCCCCTAACAAGGTCTGGTCTAATGACCCATAGGAAATGGTGTTTGCTGTTGGCTAATCCCCATGCAAACTCGATGAGTTGTTGGGCAGACATGACAGTGATGCTTCCGAAATTCACATACACAACAGAGTTAGGTAGCTTTGAATCAAGCCATTTTATACATTCCTGGTCTTCTGTCCACAGATTTCCTCCAAGTGAGTTTAAACCATCATCATTGGATGTTTCTTGAGTGAGCAATTGTAGAGGGCCTATTGAGTAGACAGGGGGCATAAGAGGCTTCATGGCATCCAAAACCTCCCTTTCGAAAGCATGAAATGTGTTGATAATAATACCAGTGGCCTTTTTAGCTCTTTCAGTTTCTTGAAACGCAAACTTGATCATGAATTCATTGGCATCTGTTGTTCTAATGAAGGTCGGAATATCCCTCAGGCGAATATTTCTCATCCCAGGAATGGAGTTGATGGGTGTATCAAGGTAACCATTTGTTAGATAGCTCTCATCTGTAAAACACATAACACGACCTAATAGTCAGAATGCATTTTTTGTGAATGAAAATAATCAAGTTGCAGACTGGTAGGCTAAGCAAGGTCAACAAGGGACAGTCTTTTGTTGTCTTTTAATATCTCTTATATATGTTTCAATTTTATGAAATTTGTATTTATACCCCAAAACAGAATGTATATATATATAAAGGATAGAAGAAATTAACACCTTTTAATGGTGCGAAACCAGTTTCCACCAGGTGCTTGTAATGAAAATAGGCCATGAAGCCACAAGCACTAGTAGTCCAAAACAATATTTCCGGGATGCCAAGTTCATCAGCAGCTTGTAAAGTGAAGCTCATAGCACCATCTGAAACGATACATGTAACTGGAGGAGAAGATGGAGAGTTGTTTAGCTTGGTGAGTAGATCACGAAACGGACCTATGCAAGTTTCCGTAGTAGACTTGCATAAGGCCAGAGTGTCTTCGGCGGCATCAATATCCGGCCGTGGGAGACCATCTGGGATTGTCTCAAATCTGAATCTAGGCAAACCTTTGATAGAATCTGGGCCTCTAGATTTGATTAGGCGATTGTGGTTGAACTCGGTGTTAACGAAAGTGATATGGAAGCCCTTGTGGTAGAGAAGTTTTGCTAGTTTAAGCATAGGGTTGATATGGCCTTGTGCTGGGAATGGGATGCAAACAGCATGAGGCATTTCAGCTACTGCAAAGGAGGCCATGTTCTTTGTTTTTCAAATTACACACTTATGTTTCTGGTCAAGGGAGGGGGAGGTTTTATAGAAAAAAAAAATTGACTTCTCTTTCGTGAAAACAGGTTACTTGAATCTTGATGTAGGATTGAGTAATTGAGTGAACATGCTTTTCTTAAAAGTGAATTGACTTTTGTTTTATTTCATTTGATAATAATAAATCTTCAATAAGTTGATTTGAAAAGATTATACTGTGGTCCCATTTCCTTTAGCATTTATCGATAGAGCAATGCTAGAGAGCACTGGTATATCACCTGGAGTTTAGCTTGGATGGTGCAAAGCACGTGCATTCCGGGAAGTGCCAGTCACGTGCGCATCAAAAAGGCCAAACAAAAAAAAATCGATTCGACAGAGAAAGAAAAACGCGACGAACACATCAAGTCAAACACAAACTTATCTGTTGTTCTTCTATCTCATGCTCACTTCTTTTGTTTTGGGACTAAATCAACACAACCCATTACCCATCTCCACCTCTCATTTCTTTTTTCCACAAAAAGCAACAAATTGCTTCATTCAAGCGAGAGAAAAACAGTGAATTTAAAGAGGCTGCAAAAGTAAAAGAAGGTGGTTGAACTTGAACTAAAGGAGATTTTATCATCTCCATTTCACCAACAAGAACAGCAGAACATCATCAGCAAAGCCTGCCTTATTCTCACCCTTTTCTTTTCACAACAAAAGTCCCTCCTACCTCTCCCACCACCTTTGACCACCAAATGTCTACCTCCAACAGCATACCATCATCAGCTAGAATTTCTTCAAACAGTTTCCACAACAAATGAGTAGAATGGGTCTCAAAGCCTCGCAGCGGCAGAACAGGGGGAGGAGGAGGAGGAGAAGAGCGCAACAATGGTTCTCAAGACTGAACTCTGCCGATTTAGTGGTCAAAAGATATACCCTGGAAAGGGTATAAGATTTATTCGATCTGATTCATAGGTTTTCCTCTTTGCAAACTCAAAATGCAAGAGGTATTTCCACAACCGACTCAAGCCAGCGAAGCTTACATGGACTGCCATGTACAAGAAGCAACATAAGAAGGACATTGCAGCAGAGGCTGTGAAGAAGAGGCGCAGGGCTACCAAGAAGCCTTATTCAAGGTCTATTGTTGGTGCTACCTTGGAAGTTATCCAGAAGAGAAGAACTGAGAAGGCTGAAGTTCGAGATGCTGCTCGTGAAGCTGCTCTTCGCGAAATTAAGGAAAGGATCAAGAAGACCAAGGATGAGAAGAAGGCTAAGAAAGCAGAGGTGATGGCCAAGACTCAAAAGAGCTCAAAGGGTAACATCCCCAAGAGTGCTTTACCAAAGACAAAGACTGGAGGTGGTGGTGGCAAACGCTGAACTGTTTTGTAGCTGTCTTTCTTGATTTTACCTGTCTTGAGGGAGTAGTAGAATGGACTACTATTCATTTTCTTCCTCTTCATTCCTTCTCTTTCTGTCTCTAACCACTCTGATTCTCTTCATTCAGTCCATTCAAGCAGACCCCATTGAAGAACACAAGCTTGCCTTACTAGACTTTGCAAACAAGCTCCCACACTTTTGCTCTCTCAACTGGAACAAAACCAGCAACTCCACCATTTGCAACCACTGGGTTGGGGTGGTTTGCAATAGAGAGAAAACCCAAATTGTAGAGCTTCACTTGCCTCGGTTTGGGTTCCATGGCCAAATCCCACCCAACACCTTGACCCATCTCTCATCTCTTCAGATCTTAAGTCTCAAATCCAACTCCATTACTGGTCCTTTCCCTCTTGACTTCACCAAGCTAAAAAAATCTCACTTTTCTGGCGTGAGGAGGAGCGAGCGGAGCAGGGAGTGGATCTAGGGTTTTTAATTTTCTTCGAGAGTGGATCTCATTTTTTTTTTTGCCAACTTTTAAGCTCACGTGAGTTGCATGCGTGGGGGGTGCACATGCTAGACCCCATCCAGACAAATCTCCAGGCGAAACTCCAATGCCTTTTAGAATTTTCGTTATTGATACCACTAAAATATTTAAAACAAATTTAATAAATTTCATAACTAGTGAGATCATGATGAAATCTCAAAATCCTTGTAGAATTGGTGTTGGACCCCGGGGGGGGGGGGGGGGGGGCTCCAGGCACAAGCGCAACACGAGCTCCTGCACACAAATCACATCTGTAGGATCTGATCTGATGATCCAAATCAATGGACTTGAAAAAATTATTTCATAGTTTTTTTATCGCTAGATTGGACTTTAATTTTTTTTTAATTGACCCCCTAGGTCTCACTTTCTCCAAACTTTCCTTCTTTTTTCTTCTCTCTATTGTTCTTCTTTTTCTTTTCAGCTCTTATCTCTTGTTCTTCGTTTTGTTTAATTGACCCCCCGGGTCCCTCCAAAACACGAGAAGAACCAACCACCCATGAAAGGCGACTGAGCTCAACTTCACTACCCTTGGAAACCGAAACCCTCTTCACATTTTTCTTCAAAAAACAAATAAACAAAAAGTTCCCAAATCTCCACATCTCGCGCTGATCTTCGTCATGGAAAACCTAACCCAAACCCCAAACTCACCTTCAGTCAACTCTTCCATTAAAAACCCATTCTGGGAATCCGAGCTTTCGATGCTTCAAGTTAAAAGATTCGATCTTTTCCACCCCTTAGATCCTCTTCTGTGCAAAGACAGGACCTTTTGCTGCCGATCGATTGATAGGGGAAGCTTGTTTGTTCTTCACTTCTAGCTCTTCGAACTTGGTTGAGAACAGAGTAAGTAAAGTTGGAGTTCAAGTGGGGATTTAGATTTGTTGATGCTCTGGGTATTTCATTTTTTATGCGCTTTGAAAACCCATTGGAGGAGATATGGTGAACAAGTTGTTGTTTTACTGATTTTCATGTATGGGGTTTCAAGGAAAACAGAGTAACAAGTGGATGCTCTGGGTATCTTCATGTGTTCTTGTTGACTGAGCTTGAATTCGTTCCAAAAAGAGCTTTGTGTTGATTTGTTGTAATGGGGTTTACTTTGTGAGTGGAGCATTTGTTACTTTTCGGCGATTTGGGATGGGGAGAGTTTGTTTTCCAAAATGCAGGCTTTCGAGACTAATGGGTTGACTTCAGGTGACCTTAGGAGGGCTTGTGATAATAGTGAGCATAACCAGTCTATTTAGGTTTTACACTGCTGGGTTTTTCCTTCATGATGATGACATTTGCCGCCACTTTTATGGGGTGAATGAGGCGTATGGTGGGTTCGATGTGAAAGCTTTGTCTGATCGCGTTGAGGAAGTTGTTTCGAAGATGGCTAGTTTGTAGGAGAAGCTGGAGTCTATTGTGCAAAAGTTCGATGGAAGATATGGAAAGCCGAGTGTTTCGAAATTGGAATACAAGAAGTTTTTAGAGGAGGAAGTGATCAAGCCTTTGTATAGTGTTCACATCTCACTTAGGGTGATTCGGCTTCCTAGAGTTGAAGGGGTGAGAAATATGACTGTAAGGGAGGATCCGTTGATTAACTCCTTTGTAGTTGAGGAGATTCGAAAGTATATAACTCCAAAGGAGAATAGAGCGGGGAAGATCAACATATATGGTAATGAAAGAATTTACAACACGATTGGGCATGCTTGCGTTTTGATGAAGAGAAATTTGGAAGAGTACATGAACTATGATATTGGTTCTTATTGTAAAGACGATTGGAACCTAGTGCAAAAGCTTATGATTAATGGATCTGACCCTTTGCCACGGAGGAGGTGCCTAACAAGGGTGTCTAAGCTTTACCAGAAGCCCTACTCAATCAATGAGTCGCTGTGGAAGTTGCCTGATGATAGAAATGTCCGGTGAAACAACTACCAATGTCGAAACTTTGTCTGCTTAACCAGCAAGAACCCCAAGAGAGGTTATTCCAAATGCAGTGGATGCTTTGAAATGGACAAGGAAAGGACCAAATGGGTTACTAATAGTCCAATTCCGGTTGATTTTCTCATAAGCGATGTGTTAGCAATCAAGCCTGGGGAGATAAGGATTTGTATTGACGTCGGTGTCAACACTGGTTCTTTTGCTGCAAGGATGAGAGAACAAAATGTGACAGTTATTTCGACTGCTCTAAATCTTGGTGCCCCTTTCAATGAGATGATTGCTCTTAGAGGCCTTGTTCCTCTCTATGTTTCATTGAACCAACGACTTCCATTCTTTGATAACACAATGGATTTGATTCATACAAGCGGGTTCTTAGACAGCTGGATTGATCTGCAAATGATGGACTTTATCTTGTTTGATTGGGATCGTATTCTGAGACCAGGAGGATTGTTCTGGATAGATTGATTCTTTTGCAGCAGAAAAGATTTGGACTGACTTCATGTACATGTTTCTGCAATTCAGGTACAAGAAACACAAGTGGGTGATATCTCCAAAGTCTAAGGAAGAAGTTTTCTTTCTGCATTGTTAGAGAAACCACCATGGTCTTTATGATTAGAGTAATTTTATGCATTGTTCATTCATGTTTACGAACTTGATCTTGATTTAATTGTTCATTCATGTTTACGAATTTGATCTTGATTTAATTGTTTTAACAGTCAGATATCTTGGTGCTATCGTTTTCCATTATAACAAGCTTGTAGAATTTTTGGTCTCTCAAGATTTTAGCTTTAATTGCGTATGTTTTCTGATTGTGGATTCTTTTTGCAATTGTGTGGGTCAGGTGAAGAAGAACAAGAGCCAAAACAGACGAAGAATTAGAAGAGCTGAAAAGAAAAAGAAGAACAAGAGAGAGAAGAAAAAAAAAAAAGGAAGTTTGGAGAGAGTAGATGGAAGAAGTGGGACCGGGGGTCAATTAAATTTTTTTTAAGTCCAATCCAGCGATTAAAAAACTATGAAATAAAATTTTTTAAATTCATCAATCTGAACCGTCGGATCAGATCCTACGGATGTGATTTGTGCGCAGGAGCCCTCCCCCTCCCCAGGTCCATTGATTTTACATGATTTACACTCCTACGCTGTCAATGTTATTAATCAATCAATTTTTTTCTGTATTATCCATCGTGTCCTACTATAATTTTTGTTATTGTTATTATTAGTCCTTTTCGTCATCTTCAACTTGTTCTTTCACATGTGGCGCTAGCTAGTTGATTTCGTCTGTTTGCCACCCTTAACATGAGACAGGATGGTGTAGGGCAATCCATACTTATCAACCATTTCAATAAGAGGCGGAGCCAGGATTGCAGACAAAGGGGGGCAAAAAAATAAATCACAGATAATTTAATTCTTAAAATAAATAAATAAATATAATTAAAATAAAGTTTCAAAAGTCGTACAAGAGAAACATATTGTATGTGGCCAATGGCATGACAGCTCAATGGTTAGAGCTTGGCGGATGGTATCACTAGGTCATGGGTTCAAACCTAGCTTGCGACATTTTTATGGGTTTTGGGATCCTATAAAAAATCTTCTTGCCTTTCAAAAAAAAACATATTGTATGTGTCAATGCTGAAAACATATTGTATGTGTCAATGCTGTTTGTAATCCATGCCCGAAGGCTATATAACTGATCCTATAGGGTTTACCAAACCAGGTCCGAATGTTACAATATTGTTGCCACTTAATATCCTCGTCGCCTCTATCTCATAGGGAGACTTGCTTTCGCTCAGGTTCGTTGTCTCCACCTTGCATGAAGACGGCTTATCCACGGCGAAGCACATGTGCTTCTAATAATCAGGTGAAAACTCACAAAATCTAAATTGGTGAGTCTCGAACCTGCAACCTCTTAAAAGGAGAGTTGATGTCCGATCAATTGAGCTTCAATTGATGGATAACTGTTAATATTAAGAATGTTACCGTCCAATTGCTTAGGTGAAGCAGGCTACTGTGAAGACTGAAGAGTGTCGATGAGGAGCAAACAAGCAAGAGAGAGAGTAAGACCACCACCATAAATCAATCTATGTTTAATCGAAATCTTATTGTGTGATTGGAGAAATCAATCTCCGTTGAAATCGTCTTGTGCGATTGGAGGACATTGGAAAAAATCGATCTTTGTCAAAATCATTTTGGGCAATTGAGAAGGCGGAGAGGTGAACTTGTGAATGTTTGCGAACTTGTGAAGGGTTTGCGATTTTGTGTATATTTGTATTTTATTATCTATGAGAGGGGGCAATCTAAAATTTTAAAGGGGGGCAAAATTGCAAATATTGTTAGTTTGATGAAATTTCTTAAAAAGCTAAGGGGAGCAATTGCCCCCCTTAGCTTCAAGGTCGATCCGCCCATGATTTCAATGCCTTAGGCTATCAAACACGTCGGGTTGATAAGTATGGTTTGATAATTAAGTTTCAACAAATTTGATTTCGTCTCTTTGCCACCCTTGACACTTGATCACTTTGAAGAGGACGTACGTGGAACTATAGAGCTTAGCAGAGACACCCAACGCACACAAGAAAACGATAAATTAGCATTCCGTCCTATACATGATCAATTAGGCATCAATTTTACAGTGCCAGGTCTATCAGTCAATGGCAGCAACAATTGGAACTCAATAGCTTCACGTGATGATGAAGAAAAAGAAGAACACACACTTTCAAGTATCAAATTTCAACAAATTTGATTATTAGAGCAATGACATCAAGGCTTTGCTTGGTGATGCATGATCCTTTGTTCTTTATTTTACTCTTTTAAAAAGTTTCCCACCAAATAAAATAAACAAATCATTATTTAGAGGTCAAAAATCTCCAACAAGCTGGCTAGGCGGCCTTTTCATCCCATCTTCCATTCAAAACTTGATGTCAACTCTGATAGTCCAATTAAAATGTTTGATAATTTTTTTAATGTAGTCAAAGCCTCATGGGTGATGTGTTGATGCCGCATTTGTTCTCTTGCTTATACTACCTTGCTATATATGATGCAATCTTCAATTTTTCTAGAGAGCTAGGCCCTCACAAACAGACCAGCCCAATACCATCCATCATCTTAGAGATTGAGCCATTTCCAGCATCTCTAGGATGATGGACGGCCTTTGGCTGGCCTGGCGCGGGCATGACTCTAAAAGTGTTGTGCTACATAAACGAAATGATACTTTTGGTTTGTCTCCTGTTTTTTTTTTTAATACCAAGAAATTAAACAAACTTAAAATTAATATATAATTAGAAAATCAGAAAGTGGTTTCAAAAATCAATATATAAGTAGAATAAATGATAATTAGAAAATCAGGGCTGGTTTTAAAAATCAATAAATAATTAGAAGAATTGATAATACTAAAAAACCCCGAAATTTACGAAAAAAATCTGAATTTTTCCCAAAAAATCCTTGAAAAAATTTAATTTTTGGTAATTGGGTTTTGTATTTTTACGAAAAATGAAATTTATGAAATTTTTTTGAAATTAACGATAAAATCTCAAAATTTTTTTAAAAAAAACCCTAAAAAAATGTAACTTTTAATTTTGCCTTTTTTTTTCATAATTTCAAAAAAGAATTTTAGTTAAAATTTCGTGAGAGTTTACAAAATTACATTCCTTGGTCCCATGTATATTAGTCAATGGCAGCCACAACGGACACTCAATGACTTCACATGAAGAAGACACACTTAAATTTAAACAAACTTGATTATTGGAGCAATGACATCAGTTGTAAAACATTAAAAAAATGAATTGTTTGTTCACAAGTTGTATAAAACCTTCAAAAATATTTAAAATTAATATTTAAAATTATAACTAAATAATTCAATGAAAATATATACAATTAGCCTAATACAAAATTTGAGGCTCTATAAACCATTTTATTCTCTAAAATTGTATTAGGATCTTATTATGTTCGCAAATTTCAGATTTTTTTTTTAACTTCAACTAGATACTTATCCTAATTATTTTGTGATTTTAGTTATATATTATAGTTATATAGTTGCAAAGGTTATCGATATCGTGACCTTAATTTAGCTTAAATTTGGACTACACTGGATTCAATTTGGTATATGTAATGTACTTTTGCTAGTTGTATTTTTTTATTAGTTATTAGCTTTGGTAGGAAAAGTTTTTTAGCTCCACCCTTGATAACTACGATTATCAACTAATAATTATTTAACATTTCGCCCCCTTTGACTAAAATTATAGATCAGCCACTCCTTGCATCGATATTTGTCTTAAACATTGGAGTGCCTTCGGCCACCATATCAGTGGTCCCTATCTAACTGTTGCTCATTTTTGGACGCTCGAGAAGGACAAATCTGAACACATCAATTTGTATCTTCTATGGGGAGACGACAAGTTTTCCCTGAATGAATATACAAATTTCTTTCTAGCTAAGCAAAACATCGAGAAATGGTCACCAACATCATATCTACGGTCCCTGGCTAACCTCTGCTCATTTAACAGGCTCGAGATTAGCAATGATAGATCTTAACACATCAATAAATATTGACTTTCATCAATTATTAAATTATAAAGTAGCATTGGGTTTTGGGCTTTTAAGCTATTGAGGATGTTATGAACTTTTCTTGAGAGCCAGGCCCGCGCCAGGTCTGGCCCAATACCGTCCATCATCTAAAATTTTTTGGGATAGTCATGTGAATAATGGTAGTTGAGATGTTTGGTCGAGACTGATAATCAGATTCTCTTAATCAACATTTAAATAACTAATTATACCCATAAATTTGGTTCCCATCTCCATGTGAATCACAAATTCACAACATTTCTTTTCAGCTTTTTAAAGAAATCATAAATAATTCTTAAAGCCCAACTCTCAATGACAATTACTAAATATATGTTGAAAAAAAACACTATATTCATACAAAATAAATTTTGCTGAAGAAAATGTGACAGTTCTCTATGGAGCTTCATCTCATTTTCAGACCATAGTTTTTCAGTGAGATTTGCGTTGTTGAATTTTAAATGTACCCAGGAACCACTACAAAAAAAAAAAAACAATTTAGCAACGGCAAAAAACCGTTGCTAATTGTCAAAAAATCGTTGCTAAAATGAATTAGCAACGGCTCAACAGCCGTCGCAATACCGTGGCTATTTTAATCGTTGCTATTTGAATCAGCGACGGCAAACTATCCCGTCGCTAATTCGCAACGTCTAAAAATCGTCGCTAGTTCGAAAAATTCCATTGCTAAAGCTACGGAAAATTTCGGCTAAAACTGTCGCAAATTGAAAAATAGCGACGGTTTTTTGCCTTGGCTATTTAGCAACGGTTTTTTGCCGTCGTTAAATTCCAAATCTAATTGACAAAACAACCACGGTATTTGCCGTGGATATTTAGGGACAGCTTTGTTGCAAATCATATTGACAAATGATAATTTATTTTTTATAATGAAATTAGCTATTAATGATTGTCCATTATGAAAATTAATAGAAACTACCAAAACTAAACTTAATTGATCAAAAAAATGACAAAAGACTTAATTGATCAAAATTATAACAAAATTACACTGAATCTCTAGAATATCATACAAAAATTACAAATAATCCATACAAAAATGACAACAAACCACAAAAAAAAAAATTCGATCTATAGAATATCTGAGATCTCTTGCAGCTATGGAGGTGGCGGACAAAGGGAGGTGGCTGGGATCGGTGTTGAGGGAGGCGGTCGGGATCGGTGTCGAGGCAGGCGGCAGACTTTTCCTCTATGGGTTTCTTCTCTGAGGGTTGAGAAAAAAAATTTGGTTGAGAGAATTTTTTTTTAAGTTGGTTGGTAGAGAAAATTTAAATTTATATAGAGAGGTATTTAAAGGGGATTGGTTGTGTTAGTTTCACGTGGATCGATGACATGGTTTGGTTTAGTGCGTTGGCTTGAGTCAAAGTTTTTTAGTGTTATTGACGGTTGAGATGAGATTTCACGCGGATTGGTGACGTGGTTTTTTTTTTCAAAAAAATATTAGCGATGGTTTTTTGCCGTCGCTAATAAAAAAAATAACGTTAATTTTTTTTTTCAAAAAATCAATTAGTTGCCGTCGCTAATATAGAAATAATGTAAAACTTAGCGACGGTTTCTTGCCATAGCTAAATGATTTTGTGTATAATTTTTTTTTCAAAAAATCAATTAGCGATGGGTTTTTACCGTCGCTAATATAAAAATAATGTTAAATTAAAAAAAATCAATTAGAGAAGGTTTTTTACCGTCACTAATATAAAAATAATGTTAAAGTTTTTTTAAAAAATCAATTAGCGACAGTTTTTTGCCGTCGCTAATATAAAAATAATGTTAAATTTTTTTTTCAAAATGTTTTTTATATATATTTTAAAAAATCCATTTCTACCATTGCTAATGAATTTTATTTGTAAAACAAAAAATTCCATTAACTACGATATTCTACCGCAGCTAATGAATTTTATTTGTAAATCTTAGTGATGGCTAAGACACCGTCGCTAATACAAGAATTAGCGACAGTTTTAAGCCGTCGCAAAATATTTAGCGACGGATTTTTATAAATATGGGTTGAAATAGTCTGAAAAGCATTACCGACAGCTTTTTACCGTTGCAAATCTTATAATTAGCGTCGGTATAAAAAACCATCGCTAATTTCCATAGCTATTAATGCTTTTTTTTGTAGTGAATTTGTATAATTAGCACACAACTTCATACAATACTAAAGATCATCCAACATTGCAACTGACCTAAGTAGTTGAGTTCTGCTCTTCATTTAAGTCACTTCAATAAAAATTATACTCTAAACATTACCACATATTCACACAATGGTTTTCCTATCAAATGAAAGGGCTAGTGTGCCAACATAGTGTTGATACAAGCCATATATTTAGAAAACAAGGTCCACCATTATTTTAATTACTTCATTTGAGGGAAGGTAGTAGCACTTCGTTGACCAATTTGTCTAAATTCTCAAAGGAAGATCCACCTGGTCTAGTTGAATCTTCTGCACTCTTTTTCCACTCCATGGTTCTGTTCTTCATCTCCTTACCCTTCTCCCCTTCCATCAGTTCCCTCACAAGACTCTCCACTTCTTCTCTTTTGACGTTGTTGTCGATTTCCATCCCTATACCCCAATGAGTACAAGAGTATCGACAGTTTGTTTGCTGTTCTGCAAAAAATGGCTAACATATCACAGGAACACCACCACATATTGTATCCAATGTTGAGTTCCATCCACTGTGAGTTAAGAACCCTCCTATGGAAGGATGTTTAAGGACTTGTTCTTGTGGACACCAGCTCGATATCAAACTCCTCTCGTTGGTTTCTGTTGTGAACTCTGGAGGCAAAATTCATCCCTCGCCCCTAACAAGGTCTGGTCTAATGACCCATAGGAAATGGTGTTTGCTGTTAGCTAATCCCCATGCAAACTCGATGAGTTGTTGGGCAGACATGACAGTGACGCTTCCGAAATTCACATACACAACAGAGTTAGGTAGCTTCGAATCAAGCCATTTTATACATTCCTGGTCTTCGGTCCACAGATTTCCTCCAAGTTATTTTAAACCATCATCATTGGATGTTTCTTGGGTGAGCAATTGTAGAGGGCCTATTGAGTAGACAGGGGGCATAAGTGGCTTCATGGCATCCAAAACCTCACTTTCGAAAGCATGGAATGTGTTGATAATAATACCAGAGGCCTTTTTAGCTCTTTCAGTTTCTTGAAACGCAAACTTGATCATGAATTCATTGGCATCTGTTGTTCTAATGAAGGTCGGAATATCCCTCAGGCGAATATTTCTCATTCCAGGAATGGAGTTGATGGGTGTATCAAGGTAACCATTTGTTAGATAGCTCTCATCTGTAAAACACATAATAGTCAGAAAGCATTTTTTGTGAATATCTCTTACAATGGACAGTCTTTTGTTGTCTTTTAATATCTCTTATATATGTTTCAATTTTATGAAATTTGTATTTATACCCCAAAACAGAATTTGTATATTTATATATAAAGGATAGAAGAAATTAACACCTTTTAATGGTGCGAAACCAGTTTCCACCAGGTGCTTGTAATGAAAATGGGCCATGAAGCCACAAGCACTATAGTCCAAAACAATATTTCCGGGATGCCAAGTTCATCAGCAGCTTGTAAAGTGAAGCTCATGGCACCATCTGAAACGATACATGTAACTGGAGGAGAAGATGGAGAGTTGTTTAGCTTGGTGAGTAGATCACGAAACGGACCTATGCAAGTTTCCGTAGTAGACTTGCATAAGGCCAGAGTGTCTTCGGCGGCATCAATATCCGGCGGTGGGAGACCATCTGGGATTGTCTCAAATCTGAATCTAGGCAAACCTGTGATAGAATCTGGGCCTCTAGATTTGATTAGGCGATTGTGGTTGAACTCGCTGTTAACGAAAGTGATACGGAAGCCCTTGTGGCAGAGAAGTTTTGCTAGTTTAAGCATAGGGTTGATATGGCCTTGTGCTGGGAATGGGATACAAACAGCATGAGGCATTTCAGCTACTGCAAAGGAGGCCATGTTCTTTGTTTTTCAAATTACACACTTATGTTTCTGGTCAAGGGAAAATAGAATAAATAAACAGGTTAATTGAATCTTGATGTAGGATTGAGTAATTGAGTGAACATGCTTTTCTTGAATTGACTTTTGTTTTATTTCATTTGATAATAATAGGGTTTTTATAGGATCCCAGAACCCATAAAGATGTCATAAGTTGGGTTTGAATCCATGACCTAGTAGTACCATCAACCAAACTCTAACCATTGAGCTGTCATGTCATTGGCAAATCACAAAATCCTTGTAGAATTACTGTTACATGATTTATACTCCTGCGCTGTCAATGTTATTAATCAATCATTTTTTTCTGTATTATCCATCATGTTCTACTATAATTTTTGTTATTGTTATTATTAGTCCTTTTCCTCATCTTCAACTTGGTCTTTCACATGTGGCGCTACCTAGTTGATTTCCCCTCTTTGCCACCCTTGACACTTGATCACTTTGAAGAGGACGTACACAACGCACACAAGAAAACGATAAATTAGCATTCCTTCCAATACATGATCAATTAGCCATCAATTTTACAGTGCCAGGTCTATCAGTCAATGGCAGCAACAATTGGAACTCAATGGCTTCACGTGATGATGAAGAAAAGAAGAAGAACACACACTTTCAAGTTTCAAATTTCAACAAATTTGATTATTAGAGCAATGACATCAAGGCTTTGCTTGGTGATGCATGATCCTTTGTTCTTTATTTTACTCTTTTAAAAAGTTTCCAACCAAATAAAATAAACAAATCATTATTTAGAGGTCAAAAATCTCCAACAAGCTAGCTAGGCGGCCTTCTCATCCCATCTTCCATTCAAAACTTGATGTCAACTCTGATAGTCCAATTAAAATGTTTGATAATTTTTTTAATATAGTCAAAGCCTCATGGGTGATGTGTTGATGCCGCATTTGTTCTCTTGCTTATACTACCTTGCTATATATGATGCTATCTCCAATTTTTCTAGAGAGCCAGGCCAGCCCAATACCGTCCATCATCTTAGAGATTGTGCCATTTCCAGCATCTCTAGGATGATGGATGGTCTTTGGCTGGCCTAACGCAAGCCTGGCTCTCTAAAAGTGTTGTGCCATCTCATAAACGAAAGGATACATTTGGTTGATCTCCTGTTTTTTTTTTAATCCCAGCCTAATTATGAAATTAATAAAAAAATATCAAGAAAAGCATGTAGTTATCATTCCTGATTCATGATCAATTAGCCATCCATCGTATTGTCCCAGATAAAGATTATGATTTGTCGAGTTCATTTCGGTATCCTAATTTTAAGAAATATTTCCATGTAAAGAAAAATGTAAAAATTTCAAGATTACATAAAAAAAATATATATAATGAATTTCGAGGGTATATGAAAATGTGAAAAAAAAAATAAATCTATTAAACATATTAAATGAAGCCTAAATACCAAGAAATTAAACAAACTTGAAATTAAAATATGATTAGAAAATCAAGAAGTGGTTTTAAAAATCAATATATAAGTACAATAAATGATAATTAAAAAATTAGAGCTAGTTTTAAAAATCAATAAATAATTAGAAGAATTGATAATACTAAAAAAAACTCAAAATTTATGAAATTGTTTTTTGAAAAATTTCCAAAAAAAATCCTCAAAAAAATGTAATTTTTAATAGCTGGGTTTTGCATTTTTACAAAAAAAAAAATGAAATTTATGAAAAAATTTCAAAATTAACGATGAAATCTCAAAATTTTCCAAAAAAAAAACCCTCGAAAAAATGTAACTTTAAATTTTGCAATTTTTCATAATTTCAAAAAAGAATTTTCGTTAAAATTTAGTGAGATTTTATAAAATTACATTCCTTGGTCCCATGTATATTAGTCAATGACAGCGACAACCGACACTCAATGACTTCACATGAAGAAGACACACTTAAATTTAAACAAACTTGATTAGTGCAATGACATTAGGGCATGCTTGTGTTGAATAAATATTTTTTTAATTCTTTATTTTTACACTTTTATCAACTTCCCATATATATATTAGAAGTCAAAAATCTTTATTCCCTCTTCCATTTGCCAAACAAAAAAAATATTGGAAGTCAAAAATCTCCAACAAGCTAGCTAAGTGGCCTTCTCAATCCATATTGCATTTACAACAACACTGATAATCCAATTAAATGTTTTATTTATTTTTTGTAATAAACTCAGAACCTCAGATGTGTTGTGTTGTAGCGACAATATTTTTTTTTTACTTATATAGCCTTACAAAAAAATCTATACTGTAAAAAGAATTAATTTATTTGGAATGTGAGTTGTGTTTCACCATAACCAGTTTAACTTAAATTGCACCCTTTCATCTCCACAGTAAGATATCAGATCTACAATTGAGATTGAACAGTGAATACTTAACCCTTTTCAAACACACCCTTTCATCTCAACCGTAAATATCAGATTCTATGGTTGAGATAAAATGAGCACGTCATTGCTAAATGTATTCACATTGAGCCAGATGTATGTTGTTTATCATTTTGACTCTTAGAATTTAGCCTAATATTAGTCTAACCTTCAATATGGATGAAAATTGTTCAGTCTTGGACGGTGACAAGTCAAGAACAATTTGTAGACAAAACTACCATCTGCCCTTCTTATTTTCCCTTTGACCTCATTACTTTATAGTTATATTGATTTGTCCCTTAAAGATTTACTTAATATCAGTCTAATCGCCAAAATTGACGAAAATTAAAGGGCTGGATTAGAATCTTATCTAGAAGATCTATTGATTTCAATTTAATTATTTACACTTAAAAATATAAAATCTCAGCTTTTTCTAAACTAAAACTCCATCTTCCCCATTTATTTTTCCCTTTGTATTCTCTGTAAAACCCAACCCTCCACATCCCATTATCACTCCCTACAACATCAACCCACATTAGTTCTCCCACCATCATTTTCACCCGATCCCCATGACAATCTCCACACATCACCTCCACCCTAGAACCACTCTCCCCAATCCATAACTGTTGTTAGCTACAATTTCCCTCCCAAACCCTAATCCTCATTTCCCCATCTCCACTTCCCTACCTATAAACCACTATCCTCACCAAAAATACTTCAACCACCAATTGTACCTCCACCCTCAGCTTCACTTTTTAGCCATTATCTCCATACTAAATTGTAGCCACACAAGTTTTCCTTGAACCAAACATGTAAACTTTTTCTAACTATCAGAGCATTGAGACATGGTCACCAACACCAAATTTTGAGCATTCAGCGACCATATCGAGCCAGACAATGCTCCGACCGGGGAAGCCCAGCCTCAAGGCCAAATCAATCCGATCGAGGAAGTTGAACAACCACATGACCCAACCTCTAAGGCAGCTGCAGTTGACATTGCATATATCAGATCCTGTTTCACATGGATCATCTAACACGAGTGGTAAAAAGGCTCACCTAGGATTGATAGCAACAATATGAGACAGGCCGAAACCCGGGGAGGTGCCAGACCCTAGAGGATGCCCAAAAGCATGTCCATGAAGGTGAAAACCTCCCCGCAGAGGAGCAAAGAGCTGGTCGAGAGGGAGCTTGGGAGATGATTCGGATAATGGGGACCATGCCCCAAAGACTGACGGGACCACAATCAATAACCCATTCTGACTAGGGCGGTCGATCCTGATGTCCTATATGATCTCATTGTCCCCACATTCTTGGAAGAGATCATGAGCACCCCTCTGCCAAACAAATTTGTCCCCCTCAAACCTCGAGTTCTACAACGAAACATCAGATCCTTCAGATCATTACCACCATGTGATGGAGCCAAAAGAAAGTTCAAAAGCAATCCTATGCAAGACTTTTCCCAACAACTTGAAGAAGGCTAGCTGACTGGTTCCACAACCTTCAACTGAGATCTATTGATTCATTCTAGGTCCTGGCGAAGGCATTTATCACCAAGTTTGTTGGGAGCCAACGGATCAAGAAATAGCCCACTATCTGTTGAGCCTCAAGTAGAATTAAGGTAAGACCCTCAAAGAGTATTCACTTGCTTCAATGACGAGCTAACTTTGATCGACGGATGCAGGAATGACACGTCGGTCGCCGCTTTAACTTGTGGCCTTCGAGGAATTCAGTTTTATAACTTCCTCACAACGGAACTCCTAACAAATATGATAGATCTGTTGAAAAGTGTCAAAAAATGCATCACCCTGGATGATATGTTGGTGGCCAAAAAGCAGAAAAGTGAGGCAAAAAACTTCTCCAAAGCCAAGGACAAGGATGAAATAGGGATAGTTCCAAGCGAAAATGGAGCGAGCCAAGGTGGGTTCAGCCAAACAAAGCCATACATGGTCGAAGGCTCCAGGTACTCCTATTACACTCTGTTCATCCACAGTCTATCCGATATCCTATCCGCCATGGAATATGGAAAAACATCAAGTGGTCATTGAAAGTCAAAAGGGATCCTTCAAAATGTGGTAAAGACAAGTATTGTTCTTACCACAAGGCGACGAAGCAGTACATGAAACCGAAGAGGTGATTATTGATATCATATGTGTCCTCCATGAGGCAAACGAGGCGAATAAGCACTCATGCTAACTAAAGAGGTCGATACGAGAGCTACAAGTTAGATCGCACTATCATCTTGTCCAACAAGCAAGGGAGGAAAGAAAGTTCCAAGCCTGACATTAACAGAACTGGAAATGAAAGTAATATGCTTCCCCCACATCGGCGCCCTAGTCATCTCTATAGCGATCATTGGTGGACACCGGCAATTTCGTCAATATTCTATTTCTAAATGCATTCCTCAAAATGCAACTTGTGGGAAAATAGTTGACGCTAGCGAACCAAGCCATGTTAACCTTCAATGGAGAAAACTGCTACCTGGTTGGAACAATTATGTTGTCGATAGTCACATGGCAGCCAGACTTACAGAGGATCTTGATAACAAAGTTCTGATCGTAGACGCCTGCACCGAATATAATGTAATTTTGGGCAGACCTTGGTTACAAAACTTAGAGGCAATAGTCTCTACCCAGCACTAATGCCTCAAATACCCTTCTAACGGTGAAGTAGGAACGATTAAAGGGAACTAGACCATCACTCTAGAATGTCACTATGCCATGACTAGGCAACCGAAAAACATAGCACAACGACTCAAGCAAAAAGATCTGAATGAGAAAACCCTGAATCAAGATAAAGAAGATCCACCTCATCCTTTGGACATCGAACCTCTATCCATCCCGAAAGTGAGGCCAAATGCTGGGCAACCAGAAGAGGAGGCGATCACCATCTACTTGGACGATCCAACTAATATGAAAGCAATTCAGATAGGCCCTAACCTTAGCAAATCGGTGACAGATCAACTAGTCACACTCTTAAAGGAGAACCACAATACTTTTGCCAGGGCAATGAAAGACATGGTGGGAATTGACCACTCAATAATCTCACACTGACTGGCATTCACTCCCAACTTCAAGCCCATTCAGCAGAATAGGAGGCCGGTGGCACCCGAGCGCAACCAGACCAATAGTGAAGAAATGCAAAGGTTACTGAACGCCGACAAGATTAGGGAGTCTCACTACCCAGATTGGCAGGCAAACATGATCCTAGTAAAAAAAATAGAAGTGGAAGACCTGGGAGGACTACACGAGCCTTAATAAAGCATGCCCAAAAATATAGCTTTTCATTACTCCAAATATACCAGATCATAGACGCGACATCCAAACATAGCCAACTCAGCTTCATGGGCACGTACTCGGGCAACAATCAGATTAGCATGCACCCAACGAATCAGGAGAAAACCTCATTCATAACAGACATGAGCATATATTGCTACTGGGTAATGTCGTTCGGATTGAAAAATGTGCGAGCAAAATACCAACGGCTGGTGAACCGAGTGTTCAAGGGGCAAATCGAAAGACTTTGAAAGTCTGTATCGATTACATGCTGGTTAAAAGCTTCCATAGTCTCGATCACCTCGTGGACCTTCAGGGAGCCTTCTACCTTTGCAAATACCGAATGAAGCTCAAATCGTAAATTGAACATTTGGAATATAGTCAGAAAAATTCCTGGCTACATAGTCAATCAAATGGGGATAGTAGCTAACCCAAAAGCAAATTCAGACTCTTCTCGACATGAGACCTCCCACAAATATAAAAGAGGTTAAGAGTCTAACTTGGAGGGTGGCAACCCTGAATAGATTCATCTCGAAATCCTCAGACAGGTGCATCCCTTCCTTCAAGATCCTAAAGGGGAACAAAAAATTCCAATGGGGAGAGTAGTGTGAACATGCCTTCCAAGATTATAAGTCATACATGGGAAGCACTGAGCTTCTCTCAAAACCTATTCTGGGTGAGACACTCTACTTATGCCTTTCAGTGTCGGAGCACGCTATCAGCTCAGCTCTAATCCGAGAATAGAAAGGGAAATAGAAGCTCGTCTACTACATTACAAAACATTTGATGGGGCGAAAGCCAACTACCCTAACCTAGAGTCTGGCCTTAGTGTAGGTAACTTCCTCCAGAAAATTGAGCCTTTACTTCTAAGCTCACTCAATAACATTTCTGATCGAGTACCCACTCTGATCAGTGTTACACAAGTCAGAGTTGTCAGGAAGAATGGTTAAATGGTTAGTAAAGCTAAGATAATTTGATATCCATTACGCTCTGAGAACGACAATCAAGTGCTGACGGACTTCATCGTTAAGTTCAGGATAAGATAACCGAAGTTGAAAGACCAGGAAAGAGATGAAAACCTCGAGCCACCTTCACAAGGATGGATCCTGCGATGTGACGGGTCATCCAATGTGATGGGTTGCAGACCTGGGATCATAGAAGGTTATCAAATTTGGCTTGTGCGCTTCAAACAATGAAACACAATATGAGGTCATCCTAGATAGGCTAAAACTAGCCAAAGGAATCGAAATAGACAAAATCACGGTGTTTAGCAACCCCTAATTGGTGGTAAATCAGATGAACGATGAATTCGATGTTAAAAACCTCTAGATGAGGTTCTATTGTGAGAAAGTAATTGACACCAAAAGAGGCTTCAAGATAATTCTACTCCGCTATTTTTCCAAAACAGACAACCAGGAAGTCGACACTCTAGCCGGACCACAATGTGTGATTCCGACACACTCATAGAGTTCCAGAAAAAATTCGGCCCTAGAGGAAGAAGGGATCCATGAAACTTTCTCTGCAAGCAAGAAGACCAGCTGGATTAGTCCTCTTATCAGCTACATAAAAGATGGAGTCCTCCCAGCAAAGAAGCTAGGCGCTTGCAAGCTAAAAAATAGAGTGATATGGTATATGCTCCACAATGACAAGTTGTACCGAAGATTAGCAACTGGCCCTCTACTCAGGTTCCTGGCCCTTGATGAGGTAAACTATGTTCTCCAATAAATCCACGAAAGAGTCTACGGTAAGCCCCATATACACATGTCTGCACAGAGCCTAGTCCCAATAACCATCCCATGGCCTTTAGAGCAATGGGGGATGGATATTGTAGGCCCATTCTCCATTTCCAAGAAGAAGAAGTTCTTCATTGTGGATGTCAACTACTTTACCAAATGAGCCCCTCTCCAAGATAGGAGAAAATCAAATCTAGAACTTCCTCTGAAATTCTATCATCTACAGGTTCGGAATACCGAAAATCTTGGTCAGCAATAATGGGACTCTGTTCGAAGGCAAAAAAGTTAAGTAGCTTTGCGCCACCCAGAACATCATTCACCACTTCACAGCGCAAGGTAAGGTCCCTACAAGGTGACAACAACCAAAAAACCTGGAACCTCTTGGATAGAAAACCTGAGTGAGACGTTTGAAAAGACCATTTAATGTAAAACAAATAAAAAAAGTATTATCAATAAAGTTACTCCCTGAAAAGATATAAACAAATTCACTTTATGTTTTACGTCAAGGAGTACGTAATGTAACTCCCGATATGGTAGTAAAAACAAGACGTGTAAGCGGATCGACTCAGCAAGTTCCCATTGAAATAGGATCTAGACAAGGAAAAACACCTGCCATTCGTTGGTTATTAGGGCTTGAATAATCTCATTCACGACTCCATGCACAGGATTAGGCCTAGTTCGAGCAAAGGATCGCGATGTCAAACACGCAAACTAAACCTAGTCCACAAACAGTTCACCGCATGCATGCAAGTCCAATCCAAGGATGACTCACAACTCCAAGAACACCTGGTCCTATTATGGGAACCGTAATGGTGCACAGCAGCCCTGCCTAATCCTATTCAGGGTGATGAAAGCTAACCGCATAAGTAACCTAGTTTGCCTCAGGAACCAAGGCAACCCACATACGAACCGAACCTAGTCCATAGACAATTCATCGCAAGTGGGCGAGTCCAGTCCATAGACGAATCACAGTTCCAAGAAAACCTTGTCTGATTAGGGGAACCATAATGGCGTACAGCGGCCAAGCGTAGTCTCATTTAGGATGTTGATAGCTTGCCCCATACGTAACCTAACCCACCTCAGGAACCAAAGGAAACCCACATGCAGACCGAACCCAGTCATGGACAGCTCACCGCAAGCGGGTGAGTCCAATCCATGGATGTCTCACCGCAAGCGGGCGAGTCTAGTCCACGGACGACTCACCACTCCATGATAACCTGGTTTCATTACGGGGACCATAATGGTGCACAACGACCAAGTCTACCCCTATTCAGGATGTCGACAACTTGCCGCATAAGTGACCTAGTTCGCCTCGAAACCATGGCAACCCACATGCGGACTGAACCCAATCCAAGGATAGTTCACCGCAAGCGAGCGAGTCGAGTCCATAGACGACTCACCACATCTAATTGGTCCAGTCCATGCTGGACCAAGGCAACACCCTAACCACCAAGACCCAACTAAAAAAGGAGTCAAACTGTGGCCAACACCTACTCAGGAAACAGCCAACCTGCAAGTCACATCACTCTCATATGAAGGTCACTCGTCAGTGATTTCACTCCCATTGGCAAATCAAGTTATTTATTTAAGAAAACTACACAAGGAAGATCAGAGCTACATGCATCCCCATCCGAATCGTGTTGGCCCAGTTCGAACCCAGAGTTAAACTGTCTTACACTATGTGGCCTTGTCTACTTAGATGACTTTTTCGACAGTTAAAATCTTGTCCCCATGGGACCAATATGACTCACATTCATTCATAGCTTACATATAAAAAAAAAGAATTCAGATAAAAAATAAACTTTATTGGTTATCAAAGAGATGTTACAAAGCTTGATCGACCAATCAATTCGAAGGTTTACAAATTACAAGAATCCGAGCTTGGTGGAAAGCAAGGTGGAAGCGAAGATCTACCAAAGCTTATATTGGAACTTTGATTTCCCAATCTGCTCTCCAGAGGAAGCATCATGAGCGAAGCTAAGGAAGAAGCAGTGAGAACCACCATCCAAAGATGGCTGCTGGAGTTATCTCCCAAAGATGGCAGAAGATGTTGTGGGAGCATTAGAAGATAAATGACAAACTCGAGACCAAAGAGCTACCCCTAACTTCTTCTCCACAATATAAAAGTAGATTCTGAAGCTAAAAGGAGCAACTAGAAGCACACTCAAATATGGTGGATTCCTCGAACGGTAGGTCTTTTTAAGACTCGTCGCTGCAAATGTCAAAACATTCGAAGGCTCCACTAATGAGTACCCCTCTTCATATCCAGCAGAGGCCGAAATAGAAACACACTCTTTAAAAAATGCAATTGAAAAAAAAAATCTGCAAACACACTTGGTAACACCTGAACCTATTAGAACTAGCTTATATAGGAGCAATGTTCACAAAAAGTGGCAACCCAACAGTCGCGTCAGTATTAAATACTTCGCGGGGAGTGAAAGGGAGACAGTTTCGATTACAACTACGCTAGTCCCCACTCATTGAATTAATGGAACTGCATGCATACCCTGTTGTTGGTGAGAAACCTTCATCAATAAGGTAAGCTTTGTATTGTTACATAGAGCCATCATATTTTGCAATTTATTTTAACCACCCATTTGCAATCAATTGCATTCTGAATAAAGGAAGTACAAGAAACCAAGTCAAACTCTTTAGCAATGTATTGAACTCATCTATCATTATAGAAAGCTATTTGGGATACTTATCTACTTGAATCTAGTAGGCTCATTTATAGTTGAAGATGACCTTGTAAATAAGCCTTATAAATGGGCATTCCATGGTTCCCGATGCATCCAAATCCTTCGTTGCTAATCTCAAGCATGCAAACCTAACAATGGCGAGCCAGGGACCACCATTGTGGTGGCTGAAGGCACTTAAATGCTTAAGTTACGTAATGAAGCAAGGAAGAATGAAGACCGGATGTAATTAGAAATGTGTATGCGTACCTTTCTTCTTCCCTTTTATTACCTTAAGTAGCGAATGCTCCTTCCACAACTGCCTCTGCTATCAAGGGCATGATGGAGGCAGGAGATCTCACCCAAAATCTTACCTTTTCATGATTGACTCTCTTTGGTACTTGGCTCTGTTTAGGACTCAATGCTTGATTGGGCTAAGAGCTGATTTGTGTGAATGGGTCTCAAGCCAATGACAACTTAGAAATTTGTGTTCAGGCCTTATTGTCTTAGGCCAAGCCCCAAGACTCATGCCACTTGGGCTAGCGTGACTTGGGCACCTGGCTTACGAGCTGAATAATAGTTTAAGAGTGGGTCCGCTTGGGATCACGTTGAAGCCTTTCTCGTATTAGGGTTGGCCCATGCCGCATGTACTGCTGTGACCGGGTGATTGTTCGATGTCTCATTAGTTACTCCCCCAGTTAATGGGGCAGCATGTAGTTCCATTAATTCGATGAATGGGGACTAGTGCTGTAATCGAAACTATCACACCTTCATTCCCCACATAGCATTTTTTGCTGACGCGACTGTTGGGCGGCCTCCTAGGCTATTTTTAGAACACTGATGGTACTCTCCTCACTCAGACTCTCTTACCTACAAACCCTTGGGCGATTGGTTTATTTATATATATATATATATATATATATTTTTTTTTTTTTTTGGGGGGGGGGGGGGGGGGGGGG
This sequence comes from Berberis thunbergii, assembly GCA_003290165.1. Classification (NCBI taxonomy): domain Eukaryota; kingdom Viridiplantae; phylum Streptophyta; class Magnoliopsida; order Ranunculales; family Berberidaceae; genus Berberis; species Berberis thunbergii. Next base: position 58,961 of record QNQO01001400.1, read on the forward strand.
AGGGGCCTTGAGCTGTTGAGACTACTTACCCGTTACGTCATCACCACCTAGTGACCTTCTCTTGCGGAAGGCTGATCACTCCAGATAGCCCATGTCTCACCGTTGATAGGATATTTGAGGCACTGGTATCTGTGAAGATGTCGCTTCAATTTGGTGAAGCCAAGGCCTTCCTATAATCACATTGTATGCGGAGGGGGCATTTACATCAATGAACTCCATCATTAGGAGTTTTTATTGGTTCCCCTGCTCCTACGGGTAGTCTGATGGTCTCGACTGGGTAACTTTTAGTGCCATTAAAGTCAACCATAACGATTTTAGCTCTTTATCTCTGAGCCGCATCCATGAAATGAGTTCTTGCGAAATCTCACTGAAATTTTTGATTTTTTTAATTACAAAAATAAAAGGCGAAATATAAATTTACATTTTTCGAGGTTTTTTTCAAAAAAATTCGATTTTTTTTGTTTGTTTGTAATATTCAGTTTTTTTTTCCAAAAACGCAAAACTCAAAACTCAAAACTCAATGACCAAATTTTCAATTTTTTGATAAATTTCGGAGTTTTGCAGGTAAATTTGAAGTTTTTTTTTTAATTATCATTTCTTGTAATTATTTATTGATTTTTGAAACAACCCCCCTGATTATTTATTATATATTGATTTCATATTTGTTTCATTTCTTAGTATTTAGGCTTCATTTAATGCGATTAACAGATTTATTTACTTGCATTTTTCACATATTTCATATAACCTCAAAATGCATTATATATATATTTCATGTATCCTTGAAATGTTTATGTTTTTTCTTTACACACCAAATTATTTCTTAAAATCAGGAAACCGAAATTAATACAAAAAATGAAATCATAATCCCTTGCCCACATCCTATGGAATGCCTCTAGGAATAGGATTGTGGAGACCCTTGTGTGGGCGAACCTGAGGGGGGAGGGTGAAGGCTGGAGCCCAACAGGCCCCGGCCCAAGAGGGTTGGCAAGCTACAAAAGGGAGAGATAGTCTCACACCGCTTGGGTGTGGAAGGGGGATGTGCTACTTATGTGCAAGGTTGGATCCCTATAGTAACAATGCATTTTAAAGCCGTGCGGGCCGGTTGGGCCCAGTGCGGACAATATTGTTTCTGTGATGATCGGGTCGTTGCAGAATGGTATCAGAGCTTGACCCAGCTGAAAATTTGCCGACGTGGACGTTGGGCCCAAGGGGCGGAGGACTATAGAAAACCTTGTGTGGGCGGACCTGAGGGGATTGGAGCTCAATGACCCAAGCCCAAGAGGGTTGGCAAGCTACAAAGTGGGGAGATAGTCCCACATCGCCTGGGTGTGGAATGGGGATGTGCGACTTATGTGCGATGTTGGATCCCTATAGTAATAACGCGTTTTAAAGTCGTGCGGGCTAGTTTGGCCCAGAGCGGATAATATTGTTACTGTGCGGATCGGGTCGTTACAAGGATGTTGGCTGAGCTCCCCATGTCCAACAACGATATTTTCACCTCTCATTTCAATATCACATTCATAATAACCAAGGCATCGTTATGCGAGCAATAAACCCCCTACATATCCCACTCAGTGAACGTCAAGTTCGGGGTTGGGTGCTCTAGTCGGGCGTGCTGAACTGATCAGTCTCCGTAATGGGAACCTATCTATAGTTCTCGAATTGTCCTATTTCTTGACGAGTTGGATTTTTCCAGTTCATCTTGTGCACTGTTAGGGTGTATGAGATTTTTATAGAACCTCATTTGTTTGTTATTGGGTTTTAATTGTTTGGGCTCAATTTTGCTGTGAAATGGTTTTAGTTTCTTTGAAATTTGAGGATTGGAACTTGTTTAGAAAACCAGGATATTTGGTATAAACTGAGATGTCTTTGAAAAGATGTCGATATTTAAGCATAAAAAGAGATATTTTGTTGGGGAATGGCATATGCTGATTAGGATTGCAAAGTCAGACCATGCTTCAAACTTAACTTTTTTTTAGTTGGAACTAAGGAAAGGGTTGCATGAATTATAGGCTAACTATGTTATCTATTGCTGTTGTTGATTTCTTTACTTATTTTAGTGATATTCCATTTGAAAGGGAACCAACCATGCAACAATGAAGCTCTTAACTCCCATGTTCGAGCTCATAGCCTGCAATTATAGCAACAAGATATTATACTATCTGACTTGAGCCTATTTTGTAGTGGGGTCACAACAATCCCAAAATAAATAAATAAACTGCAGAAAGTACATGTTATTCTGAGTTTGTGCATAGGTCATTTGCAAGTCATTGGTACCTGCTGAGTTAATTTACAAAAATGTTACTTTAGTACATATCTTTAAATAGATTGTGATATTTGGCCCTAAGAATGGGACATGTTGATAGCAAATATCTTTCTGAAGTTTTGGGATATCTTTTACATAACCAGGATATCTAGGTAGAAATTGGAATGTTAGGGAAAGGACTAGAATATCTTGGTATTGGTGTAATGTTGCACTTGCACTTGTGCATAAGATTGGAATAGCTAAGTAAAGATTGATATATCTTAGAAAATCAGGATAGCTTAGCATAGATTGAGACATCTCCCAGAAAACCAAGATATCTTAATTGTAGATTAGGATAGTGAGGACTGGAACATGTCTCAGTCTCGTAGATAACGAGGATATCTTGGTATAGAATGAGATATCGTTGGAAAGTTTGAGATATTAAGGCAAATATTGAGATCACATTCAATGCTATTTTGATATCATGAATGAGTTAAGGAGACCTTATAATCAGATTATGTACTTGTCTTTTGGAAGAAAGTGATGTGATTTCATTAACATACTACATCTTGATTCAATTCACCCCTTGTGAGATAAATTGGAGTACTTGTGTTGTTATGCATTTTTGTATATGATATATAATTAAATTTGATTGTTATGCAAAAATGTTGGTGGTTTCATAGTGGTCATTGACAGGTTAAGGATCAGAAAAATATATGTTACTACATTTGGGTGAATGTGAGTGTTTGATTATGATATACTTGACTTGATAAGCTGTATTTGAGTTTTCATTGATTTTTTTATGCTCTTTTCCACAACTCCGAAAAAAAAATGTGAATAGAAAAGAGAATTATTTTGTTTACAAACTTGCTTGTATACGTGTGATATTATTTTGGGTATACAGACTTGCTTGTATACGTGTGATAGAATTATGGGTATGCAGACTTGCTTGCATATCGGTGCACTGTTCCATGTGAGTTCGGTTGTACGTGTAGATTTATGAAAAATACTTGCCAGTTATCGAACTTCAGGTGTGATGACATGACACTCGAGGTGGCACCCACTTGAGTCTTTCCTGGTTTGAGTTTTATATGTTTCAGTAATTAAATCATGTTTTAGTTGTTGCTACTATTTGTTTATGTTGTTATTGAATTTTCACGTCCCGAGTTTTGGGGGAAACGAATAATCCTACGTGGATTTTAGGATTTTCGTTTTCTTCGAAAATCAGGGCGTGACAATTTGGTATCAGAGCATTTGGTTAGCCTAGGCTGGTGTAGAGTCTAGGTGATCCTCGAAATGTGGATATGGGTGACTAGTTGTGTGAATGTCTAGAGACAAAGTGACAAGGGTTTGAACTTTTAGTACTGTTTTATTTTTCTTCATGAATCTTGTGATGAGATTCCATTGACCTATGTATTTGGAGCTAATCATAACTTATTTTAATGTCAGTAGTAGGTGACATTATTCGTGTAATTTCCTTGTAGCGGTTTGTTATCCTGAATCTTTAGTTAACCCTTTTTGCGAATCTCGGGATGAGATTCTTTTGAGTTGTATATATTGTAGCACCTCGTAGTTGCATATATATATATTTATTTATTTATTTATTTATTTGTGTGGTTGTCTTCATAAAGTTATGGGCATATGCATGAGCTATTTGTTTGTCCATGTGATGTGTGCTTTGTTTCTTAAGGAGGGTTAGTAGAAAAGTTATTTTTTTTGAATGATTTATTATTTGGACTCTAGTATTGGTTTATTTGGAAGGTAGTTTGTTTATTTAAGAATTAATTTCCTACTTACCATCCTCTACCGAATCACGGGACAAGATTCTTTTGACATGTATATATTGTAATACCAGCCTAATTAAATAAATATAAAGATTTCTTATTTATTAATTGTGGCATATATTGTAATCTCAATTTTTTGGAAAAAAAAAAGATTTTTTTTGTTTGCCATTGCTAAATAGAATAAGGTGTGTGTGCGTTTAGCCAAAAATTTATAAACGCTAATGTTGATGGGTTGTTACTCAATTGTATTTGGGCTTGGTTTTGGACTTTTATTAAACTGATGATTAGGGTTTTATTTTGTGAAGTTAAAAGACAGACTGCCCTTCGAATTTAAATGGGGGCGAATAACCACCCACCATATATATATAAAATAAAATAAAAACCTCTTTTTCCTTCTTCCTTTTCATTTCTCCTTCTTCCTTCTTTTTTTCTCCTTCCTGTCCCACGTTCTTTCGATGGAGGCTGACGGGGAAAGGAGTTTGTGCGAGGGAAGAAATGGAGGGCAAGAGGTGGACGGTGGCGTGAGTGTGCTTGTTTGGATTGACTGATGGTGATGGCTTGATGTGGTGATTAGAATGGTGAGTTTTCTCCATTCCCTTCTTGTATGTGAGTCCGTCTTCCTCTTTGAGTTTTCAAGATTTCATTTTTATGGAATATAAAAGTTGCATTGGGTTAGAGTGTATGAGATTTTTATAGAACCCCATTTGTTTGTTATTAGGTTTTGATTGTTTGGGCTCAATTTTCCTGTGAAATGGTTTTAGTTTCATTGAAATTTGAGGATTGGAACTTGGTTAGAAAACCAGGATATCTTGGTATAAACTGAGATGTCATTGAAAAGATGTTGATATTTAAGCATACAAAGAGATATTTTAGTTGGGGAATGGCATATGCTTATTAGGATTGCAAAGTTTGACCATGCTTCAAACTTAACTTTTTTTTTAGTTGGAACTAAGGAAAGAGTTGCATGAATTATAGGCTGACTATGTTATCTATTGTTGTTGTTGATTAATTGCTTTACTTATTTTAGTGATATTCCATTTGAAAGGGAACCAACCATGCAACAATGAAGCTCTTAACTCCCATGTTCGAGCTCATAGCCTGCAATTATAGCAACAAGATATTATACTATCTGACTTGAGCCTATTTTGTAGTGGGGTCACAACAATCCCAAAATAAATAAATAAACTGCAGAAAGTACATGTTATTCTGAGTTTGTGCATAGGTCATTTGCAAGTCATTGGTACCTGCTGAGTTAATTTACAAAAATGTTACTTTATTACATATCTTTAAATAGATTGTGAAATTTGGCCCTAAGAATGGGACATGTTGATAGCAAATATCTTTCTGAAGTTTTGGGATATCTTTTACATAACCAGGATATCTAGGTAGAAATTGGAATGTTAGGGAAAGGACTAGAATATCTTGGTATTGGTGTAATGTTGCACTTGCCACTACACCAAAAGGCTTGTTTAGCTACGGGGAGGTGCCACAACTCTAAGCCGTTGGTTTATTTGCTACGGCTAAAAACCGTGGCTATAACGACCAACGGTTTAAAACCATGGCCAAAAAACTCTACACCAAAAGGGTTGCTACGGTTTTAAACCGTGGCTAAAACTGCCAACGGTTTAAAATCGTAGCTATAAGACCAATCACTTTCGCGCTTTGGCTAAAATTCTTCACGCTTTGGAGGGAGCGGTTTCCCGCTTTGGTGAAAAACATATTCTCACTCTCTCCACACCTCCTCTTCACAAGCAATTCTTGAAGCAGAGAAGAAGAAGGAGAGGACGAACTGAAGAAGAACATGAAGAACCGAAACAGATTCTCAAACTTTTCTTCTCCTTCTTCTTCTTTAGATCTTGAGAGAACCGAACTGAAGAAGAACATGAAATTGGTTCAGATCTCCTTCCAGGTAAGATCCTTCTTCTTCTTCTGATCTGTTTCAAAAAAAAATTTCTTCTTTCAGCAAAGCAAAATAGTTTGATTTTTTTTTGTTGATCTCTTTTTTTTTTTCTTCTTTCAGCAAAGCACACCCTAGAACTCACTTTCTTTTTTCTCCAGCTCGATTTCTAAAGAGGAGAAGAAGAAGACTAAGATAACCACTCAAAACAACAGGTAAGCTATTCAACATTCTCTCATTTCCTGTCTGTGTTCATTGCCTTATTGGATTGTGAGCAACATATGGGTGAGATTCTAATTGGGGTGTTGGGGCGTTTGTGTGTTTGGCAGGTGTTAGAGGTCAGGTACATTTCCTCTATGTGATGGAACTCATGTGAAGCACAACAAAAACACTGGAGATAATGTTGGTCCTTTGCTATTGAAGAAGCGGTGGAAGAACTACTTGGTGAGTATTGGGTCTTCTTTAATTTTTTTTGAGACTTTTTTTAAGCACTAGTGTTTATTATGTACTAGGGAGCATTTCAATTGGAGGGATTTGAGTCTGCTTCTATGTATAGACCATCAACATGATTTACTCAATAGTCTTCTTTAGCCATGTTTGTGTGTTTGTATTGTTATGAACATGATCATTTGGGTATTCTAGCTTAATTGGTTTAAATGTTTTTTAGCTTAATTGCAAAAGAGGTAATGAAACAAAGAAACATATACTCAATTGGCCTCAATAGCAATATGTTGTATCCATGGGTTGGGAAAATTTAAGCTTTAAACTTCGATTTTAATATGAAAAGTGGACTACTCTTAAGATTTAAAATTCATTTTAACTATGAAAATTTGGACAGTGCATATAATTTTATAGCATGCAAAAGTCCTCTCTTTTAGTAGATGTCAATAATTGATTATACAAGTCTCTATAATGTGTGTGTAGTTTCTCTCATGATTGCTCTTATGTTTCTGTAGTCTAGATTTGTTCCTCCTGTGAAAACTGTAGAATCTGCCTTTCTACTCACCTTGCAACTCTTTAGGAAATATTTGGTTTTAAGACATTCACTTAGAAGCAGTATTAGTTTTTCAGGAATGAACAATTTACATAGCTGACAATCTGGTTTGGGTTTCAGGTTTCAAAAAAGCAATTTCACTGTGATGGATGTGGAGTTTGCAGGTTGAATCCTCTATCCTTGTTCCATACAATGTTTTTTGTAGTAATTATTCAAAATTTGAATAATCTGAAGATTGTTATCTTATGTTTTTGCTGTTACAGAATCGGAGGCGAAGAGAACTTCATCCACTGCAATAAATGTGGTAAGTAAGCTGCTTGAGTGGTCATTTTTCCTAGGTTTCATGTTTTCAGTTCTTGTAAACTAATTGGTGTTGTCTGGCGTGATGATCTCTTCTTCAGAATGTTGTTACGCAAGGTATTCCTTCACTTGAATAATTTATATTTTTGTTTCTTTCGAACTGCTAGATCGACTGATTAGTGCAAAGAATCATCAACACTAAGACAAGTTTGGAAGATAATGAATTTTTAAAAGGTTTTGTCTGCGGATAGAAGATAATGAATTTTTTTTTTCTTCTAGATTTTGTAGTTTAGTTGTCCAAGTGTAAAATTTTATATATTTTCTTATTTTGTTTTAGAGAATTAAGTTGCTTCTTGGAGGTTTAAGGTAAGATCTAGTGTCCTATCCTTAGTGTGTGCTAAATGTAAAATTCTTATACATATTTTATGTTTGTGTCTCAGTTGCTTCCTGTTGAAGGATTTTTATATGATTTGTGATTTGTGATTTGAGCTTCGCGGTTATTAATGTGTTATGCACCTCTTTACCAAACAAGGACTAGACTTTACCGCTTCCTTTCTTTTTCTCTTTGTTTTCACCATGTTTACACCCACCTGATTGAGGAACTTGATTGTTGTTTATTTATTATGGTTATTCTGGGTTCAAAAATCAGGGTTGGTGCCGTTGTTAGATATGCTTTTATGTAAAAGATAACTTACTTTTATGTAGTGTTGGGTGGATAGTTTAAGAGGTTGTTTTTCAACATATCAATGTCTTTTGGTCAACTATTGTTGGTGTTTTCATTTATAACTCTCGTAGAGCTTTATAAGGTATTATTGGAAAAGAAAGTTAAACCTGGATGATGTGAAACATGATCACTCCAAGATAAAAGATCAATTTTCATCATATAACTTGAATCACCATTTTGATTTATTGTTTGTATTCCTTCATAATTTCTGGTATTCTAATTGCAGATGGTGCGCGGGGCTGCTTTCCTCATGGTACCGGAAAGGTAGCAATAACTCTTTTCAGTCTCTACTGCAATGGTTTACTTGCAATAATTGATGAGGTTTCTGATCTGTTTCTCTTTTCATAATCAGGTAGTCAGGGTAGTTGTCTTTGCTGAAAGGGAAGTTGTGGAAGAAGCTAGAGCTGCAGGAGCTTGTTGGTGGGGATGAACTTATTGAAGAGATTGGGAAGGGTAAATTTTTAAGTTGTTTTTTACTTTCATAACAGTTCATCATGTCTTAGAAATGCTAAACATAGAGAGAGTAAAGTTCATATGCCAATAATGTTTCAGCCTCATATGCGAAATATAAGAAAGCTGAAGATTCCACCATCTTGTTCAAGTGTGTTTGGTTTTATTGTTGATTTAAGTTTGTGGATCACTATTTCTCTTGCCATCCCTTGCTATTTTTGTTTGTTCATTGTTCTCAATTTTTTTCCTTGTGCCAAATATATATCTGAAAACAATGCTATAAATTTATTGTTGGTTCTCATTATTGTTCTGCATTTTCTCTTCATTGTCCTTTAGATAAATCTCTTCATCAGTAAGCATTTGTATAAAGCCCTAATCTGTACTAGGGGCACTTGACAATGTGCAGGCGGTGGAAATCTCAGTTTTGAAAAATGTACATCAACCCCGATGTTCATGCCTCGTCTCGGAAAGGTCTGGAATAATGAATTTACTTACGTTGATGGATTTGTTATTGCGAATAAGACTTTTACCTTACAAAAGTGAAGATCCTCCTTAGTCAGATAGCAAGAATTCTTGGAACTTGTGGTTTGATGCCGAACAAAATTATTAAGTTTAGAAAGTCAAATAATGAAATAAGAATTAAAAAGAAACAGATATACCAATCTCAAGTTGAATTAACTACAGAAGTGGAGGTTAGTTTTATAGTTACCCTTACTCCACACCCTGCAGATTCAACAGAGAGTCTCAATCCATAGTCAAGAAGCATATTTGTATTCCTGACATTATGAGAAGCATAATGGTATTAGATGCTTGCTTTGTATTCCTGAAATTTGAGGTGTTTAATGAACTAATTTGAAGTGGTTTTGTTCATTTTAGTGTGTTTAGAGTAGAGCCTGGCTTGTTTTGGTGGATTTTGGATAGTTTCTGCAATGCATGTTAGAGATTAGTGTCAAATCTTGAATGCAGCTTTGTTTCTGAATGATTTAGAGGTTTAATGTTTCTCTAAGTTGTTTTGAGTACAAATATTTGCTTGTATTTGATCTCTCCACAGTTTTGTTTTGTTTTTGCTATTTTCCTTTGTTGCATGTACATATTAGTTGTGAAACTCCACTACTTGACATGTTGCCTTGCTTTTGAACTTCTTTAGAGGTTTTGTTCAGTTGTTGTTTTGTTTTTGCGATTTTCCTTTATTGCATGTACAGATTAGTTGTGAAACTCCACTACTTGACGTGCTGTTTTGCTTTTGAACTTCTTTAAAGGTTTTGTTCTGTTGTCAAATAGGATTTGTAGGTTTTGAATGCATGTGAGAAATCAATTTCATTACTGCTCTGTTTATAAAATAGGAAGAGATTTTTAGGCCTGTATTTGGTTGTATTAGCATTATGACTCACGTGTTACTTTGATGCTACGTTACAATGACACGGGTATATGCTCAGTGTCACAGTTTTAACAACTGGTTTTCAGGCCTGGGATTGACTTGTCAGTCACATTTTTAACAACTGGATTTTGGCCATCTTTTAAATCACTTGGTTTGAATCTACCAATTGAGATGGTAAGAATCCTTTCAAGTTTTATATATCCAGCTATCAAGTTTTATATAAGCTCTTCTCGCAAAAGAGTTGTGTCTAAGGCTACCCACTACATCAATTTGCTTGCCTTCATCTTCATAACATATTACTTTAGAATGACTTTAAAGTATTTTTTTTAGTGGCCTGTTTTGGAGACATTATTTATAGCCAAATGCATGTTTAATCTTTCTCAAGTTCTGTTTGCCTGGAATCAATGGAATTATTACCCCCTGCCATGTTGATTGGTGAACCTTCAATGCGCCAGACCAAACAAAACTCATGGTTTTCATTATTGTTTTGTTTCTAAAATAGGAAGAACTTTTCAAGCTTGTATTTGGTTATATTTGCATATTAGCATTTAGTTGTATTTGAGTATTAGGGCAGTTTTGTTTGATAATCATGATTAAAATGTTTGGATGCTGCTATACAAGTCTGTCTCGGCGCCTCAGACATGTTATCACATTCACAGAATAAATTTAAACATTCTTTCTGAGAAAAAATGATTGCATAACCACAGGTACTAAATATAATTCTATCACTGAGCAAACTGAAGTACATGATTGCACAGCCTTGAATTAGGCATTTATTGACTACTCACTGAAGCCAATACCTTCCAGAAAAGACCTCCTTTTAGTGACTTAAAGTTCGCTCAATAAGTTTTGTCCATCAATTGAAATAGCAACATCCCAGTTGGCATGTTTTCATTGATGTCTTCTAATTTTTTGGTTGTCTTTGTAGGCTGTGATAAAGTTGGTTGCTCAACTAAGTCAAAAGATGAGAGAGACATCAAATATGTGGGCTCCTACGATATATAAAAGACTTCTTAGCATTGATAAAAGGGAAAGGGATATGGCAAAAAGATGCTTTCTGAAGATAAGATCTGTTTTACTTCCTCCTCCTTTGGTTCTTTCTAAGGTATTCCTCATAGTCTTTCCTTTTATGTCTGAAACTTGTTGAATGCTTCCTATCATTACTTACTAGTGATGCACGTGTGCATGGTATCTATTTCAGTCATATATGTTCCTTACCTAATGCATTGACTAAAATAAATTTATATTTTTGAATGAACTATAAACTAGTTAAGTTGTACATCATGATTACCATGTAAAAGAATAATTAATGTTTTTATATTTGTGCCGAAAGTGTTGTGGATTTCACGTTATAGATCTTCTAAAGAGTTTTCATGTATACGAAAATCCAACTTATGGATTGAAAGTTATGAAGTTTGCAAATCTAGGAATGAAAAGCAAAAAATTCTAAACAAGGGATAACATATTATAGCAGCTGATTTTCCTTGCCTATATGCCTATATATTCTAAACAAAGGTCACTTTAAATTTTATCAGATAGTAACATGGAGATTAAATTTTTTTTTTATTTTGCCTTGCCTAATAACACATTAAAATCCAACTCCATGGGCATGTTGCCTCTCTTTTCCGTCATATGGTTGGATCTGTTGGTATGTTATAACCGATTCAGTTTACAACAATAGAAGTTTTCTTGTATTTTTATTCTTTGTGAAGTCTGTTGCTTTATTTGGTAAATACATCCAAGGATTGTTAAAGTCAAAGTTTGAGTAATCTTGGGTATGGTGGATCATTATTTGGCTTGGACTTGTTTGACTTAGTTGAGTGATATTAGACTTTACTTAGTTGAGAATTCAAGGCTAATCTATTGGAATGAATTTCTTCAGTATCTGTGAGTATTCATCCATTACTTCTAGTAGCTCTTAAACTATGTTTTCTGTTTAATTGAAATATTACTGTTAAGTTTGATCTTTTGTAGTCTTTTTATGCTAAAAGATAACGTATTTGCATTCTTATACACTACACCAAAAGTCCTATTTAGCTACTAATACTACCAAGGCATTCACCGGCCTTTAATATTATTGTTTTTGGTTTTCTGTATGGGGAAGCCAAGGCATTCACTGGCCTTTATATGTACTACCACCACTGCTACTGTTGGTTCTTCTGGGTCTTCTTCAGCTGTCAAAAACCTAAACTGTCTCAGACTACAAATTCACATACTTCAACTTCTAATACTACTCCCCCTAGAAGCTTAGATACTAGCTCTAGCCACCAAGGTATGTTAAGATTCTTCTCTAGCTCTTTATTGGTTGTGATTTCATAGATCAAAACACTTCAAATGGTGTTTTTTTATTTTTTATTTGTGATTTTATCAAATTCTAAAACAATTTCAGTGGGCATCTCTCCTATGATCTTGTAGATCAATGGGTATCTCTCTTTTTTATTGAAAGAAGTTCAAATGAGTGTTTTCTGTTGTTGTTCACATCTTATACATGAAAATCCAAATTAGTATTATAGGTCACAAGAAGTTGAAATGGGTTTCTCTTTTGATGTAGTCTTATAGGGCCAGAAGAAGTTGAAATAGATTTCTCTTTTGATGCAAGTCAATAAAGAAGTGATCAAAGTCACAAATAAACAAGCCTTGATCTAGTAAACATGCCTGCTTGGTACAAGGAGAAAGTCTACCCTGCAAATAAGGTGATATTGGTAAACCAAAATCGTCTTACACCATAATGTGTTCTTTGAAAACACATTCTCAATCTATTTGATTGTCCACTTATACAAAATTCCATTTTTACAGGTACCTGCATTGGAACATAATAATGAAATCAGTGATACGCTTTGAAGGACTTTGAAGGACCTGCCCTTCTCCCTTAGGTAAAGATTCCTAACTTATGTTTCTATGCTTAATAGCAAATTCATGCTATAGGCCTTGCATTCTCACTAGTTCGTGTTTATTCCGCACAATTTAGGATCCCATCAAAAGGGAGTTTGCGGAAGAGTTGGTTCCTACACAGACACCTTCACTACTGTCGTGATGGCTGCACTAAAACAGAATGCAAATGCTGGTAAGACTAAACACTTTATTTTATAAATTTAGTCTGAAATAGACTTCAAGTATATACATGATCAAGGACTGATTTGCATCACTTACCTGCGTTAGATCCTACCTTTGATCACCTGAAAACTGCTATCACCAAATTCGATGACGGGCCTTTCTTCCTTGGCCAGTTCAGCCTGGTAACTTATATATCTTTTCCTCCACATTAGATATTTTCTGTTTTATCTTTTTCAGTTCATCCTTATTGCGTCTAATGATTGAGTTAACATTTGTATGTGACCTTCAGGTGGATATTGCCTACATACCATTCTTTCAGTGATACGCTCGCTTATTGTTGGATGTAAAGAATTATGACATCACAATAGGAAGGCCTAAGCTAACATTATGGCTTGAGGTGTGCCATCAATTTTTTTACATATTTTTTTTAGGTCTATTAAGGGATAAACTTATAAGATCGATATTTTACCAATTGTTGAATCTATTATGTAGGAGATGGAGAAGGTCAAGGCATATACACAAACAAGAGTAGATCATGAGGAGATCATTGCAATCTTAAAGATGCGCCTTTTGGTATACAGTCTTTCTCTACATATACTTAAAGTTCATTACAGAATGATACAAATTTGACAGTCTGAATACTAAGCTTCTCCTGTTTTTTTTCTCTTGCAGAAAACAAGCTGATGATTTGGCTGCACCAAGCTATTGATTTTACTTAATGTTAATGTTTTTGTACGTAATACGGCTAGTGAGGATGATATTGTTGTGCAATGTAATAAATCCGAGGTGGATGGTTTAATTTGTATTTCCTGATTTGTACATGATGTTTGTCATCAATAAACTGTATCGAAAATCAAAATTACTCCAGTTGATGATCAATGGAACCAAATTGATATTGATTCACTCTTCTTTTATTCACACCCAGAAGTACCAAAATACTTAGTCCCATGGTATGAAGTGGGATCAATATATTTGTTCCATGTGACAGGACTTTGATCACTTCTTTATTGGCTTATAGTGGGTCAAAATGTCAGTAGAACTGCATTGGCTTAACACCGTGACCAAAAAAAAATTGCCATTGCTAAAAACAGTGGCTAACTATTGCAACAGCTAAGAACCATGGCCATACCTTGCCACGGCTTATAACTGTGGCTAACGTTTTTGCAAGGGATTAGAACCGTGGCTAAATCATCAACCGTCCTCAAGTATAAAACCATTGCTAATATTTTTGCCACGGTTTTTAGCCGTTACTGGGGATTTAGCGATGCCTCTACAACCCACGGCTCTAAGCCGTGACAATGGGTTACCCCCACGGTTTAAAACCGTTGCTAATGGGCATTTTTGGTGTAGTGTGCACTTGTGCATAAGATTGGAATAGCTAGGTAAAATTTGATATATCTTAGAAAATCAGGATAGCTTAGCATAGATGGAGACATCTCCCATAAAACCAAGATATCTTGATTGTAGATTAGGATAATGAGGACTGGAACATGTCTCAGTCTCATAGATAACGAGGATAGCTTGGTATAGAATGAGATATAGTTGGAAAGTTTGAGATATTAAGGCAAATACTGAGATCAAATTCAATGCTATTTTGATTGATTATGAATTAGTTAAGGAGACCCTATAATTAGATTATGCACTTGTCTTTTGGAAGAAAGTGATGTGATTTCATTAACATACTACATCTTGATTCAATTCACCCCTTGAGAGATGAATGGGAGTACTTGTGTTGTTATGCAATTTTGTATATGATATATAATTAAATTTGATTGTTATGCAAAAATGTTGGTGGTTTCATAATGGTCATTGACAGGTTAAGAGTCAGAAAAATATATGTTACTACATTTGGGTGAATGTGAGTGTTTGATTATGATATAACATGACTTGCTAAGCTGTATTTGAGTTTTCGTTGATTTTTTATGCTCTTTTCCACAACTCCAAAAAAAAATGTGAAAAGAAAAGAGAATTATTTTGTATACAGACGTGTTTGCATATCGATGCACCGTTCCATGTGAGTTCAGTTGTACGTGTAGATTTAGGAAGAATACTTGCCAGTTATTGAACTTTGGGTGTGATGACATGACACTCGAGGTGGCAACCCACTTGGGTCATGTATGCTCCGAGTGGCTTCGATGGCAAGGGAGGCACACTTGGATGAGGTGTGTTCGACATAAGGAGGATGGTGCGATTGTGAAAAAGAAGCGAGATTTCTTTTTTTCTTTTTTTTGTATGTGAATGATTACCTTAAAAGAAGAAATTAAATGTTCATTCGACTATTGAATGAGAACTATATGTCTTCCTAACGGTAGAAAATGTGTTTTGTTGATGTTTTAATAATAGTCTAATATGACTATGATTTGTATCGTAGTTTGAAAATAAATTACATTTGTGAGGATTTATAACTTAGAAATATTGTTGTTTCTAACCTTTTCATGCAGGATGGCAAGTCCAATCATATTTCTGCAAGTCAGACTTGCCATAATAAACTTCTATAGTGTGTATTAGTAAAGGCGTATTTATTTATTAGGATGATGACATGATTGCCTCGTTGAGGAACTGAATTCTTTGAATTGTGTTTTCCTTGCATGACATTGTTGCCTCATTGAGGAACTACCGGATGATGTGGTTGTTTATTGTTTTTGTTTAATTTGATGTTGTCATGTGCGGATTTATTGATTTTGGGATGAAGATTTCTCACACCAGCTTTATTACTGGGTAGATTTCTTGGGTAGATTTCTTTGGAAATGTAGCCGATTAGCCTTTCAGATTTAGAGACTTTTGAGCAGCGTTACCAGAGTTTCGTTAGTGGAGCTAGCAACGTCAGAGTCTTTTCGGGTTAGAGTTTTATATGTTTCAGTAATTAAATCATGTTTTAGTTGTTACTGCTATTTGTTTATGTTGTTATAAAATTTTCATGTCCCGAGTTTTGGGGAAAACGGATAGGGGCGTGACACCTTGCATCCAGGGGCGAATCTATTAAGGGTCCAGGAGGCAGTTGCCCCCCTCAAATTTTAAAATATATTTAATAAATGTTTAACCATATAAAAAATCAATAAAATAATGTATAATAAAATATGATAATTGTTTATTTAACCATTTCTATGTCTTTGTTGGTGGAATGGTTAAATATTTAATATCTTTAGTAAACGGCTTGATTTTGATACTCTTGGAGTGCAAGATTTTTTATGGTGATTAACTATGCAATCTTATGTCTATTAATAATTATTATTCTTCATTATTGTTACTCACCTAATGTTTTATTTTCAATGCAATTTGACTGGTAATTGCAAATATAAAAAATAAAAATAAAAAATTGTTTAACATAAAACTTATTTTCAATCCTCTTGGAGCGTATGATTTTTTTTTATGGCTATTGACAATTATTATTTCTATCATTGTTACCTATCCCTTACCTTTTTTTTTTATTATCAATGCAAATTTATATGTAATTGCAAACATTAAAAAATGAATTATTTGTTCACAAGTATTATAAAACCTACGAAAAAATATTGAAAATAATAACTACATAAATTAAATGAAAATATATACAATTAGCCAACTCATACAAAATTTGAGGCTCATATAAACCATTTTATTCTACTAAATTGTATTATGATCTTATTATGTTCGCAAATTTCAGATTTTTTAAACTTCAATTAGGTACTTATCCTAATTATTTTGTGATTTTAGTTATTTATTATAGTTATATACTTGCTAAGGTTATCGATATTATGACCCTATTTTGGCTTAAATTTGGACTACACTGGATTCAATTTGGTATATGTAATGTACTTTTACTAGTTGTATTTTTTATTAGTTACTAGCTTGGGTAGGAAAAGTTTTTTAGCTCCCCCCTTGATAACTATGATTATCAACTAATAATTATTTAACGTTTCCCCACCCCTTGACTAATAATAGTTGTATTTTATTTTCAGACCATAGTTTTTTAAGTGAGGTTTGCGTTGTTGAATATTAAATGTACCTAGGAACTTGTATTATCAGCACGCAGCTTCATACAATACTAACCATGCAACATTGCAACTGACCTAAGTAGTTCTGCTCTTCATTTCAGTCACTTCAATGAAATTATACTCTAAACATTACCACATTTTTTTTTTCAAAAAACCTCCAGAGTGGAGGGGCACCGTTGGAATGCCAGACCGTTATTACTTGTCAAAAAATGAGTTACAGTCAATACGGGGGTACATGACGACTTTACCCGTGACATAACCAAAACAAATTGGGCCGCAGCCGAAAACCAAAAACATAAAAGCAAAGCCAACATATTACCAATGCTGGCAATGAATGATTTGGTCCGACGTATCCACCACCGAGAGGGCCAGGGTAGTATCCCAAAAAACCCAAAACTTGCCACCAAACGTGTTGTTCAAGGCAAAGCCACCAAGGTGGAGCTTGTTGCCAATCTCCATAGATCGACTAGTATCAATCATAGGCTCCGCAATCATAAGAACTCTGACTCTATGATCCACAACCATATTTTTTAACATCCTCCCCGTGGCCTTATTACCAACCCCACGAGCATTCCAAAACATAAAATTTTCCATCATCTTAAGCGCGGGAGGAAGATTTACCCCTCTTGTAGTACGACACTTGCTCGGAAGGACCGTTGTTTTGACTTTGTTCTGGTGATCCTTATCAGAGTGCGCCCCCAAGTTTATATCATTAATAGCATGTGATTTCGGCCCCAACTCCGATTCCGACGCAACCTCGTCACTATCATCTGTGGCGCTATCAAGTGTATTAGTGGTCATAGATTGTTTCTTTAGTCGCAAAACACGGTTCTCCTCAAACAGCTGGATGACGACCTCATACATCCCGTCCTCGTCATTCCTTGCTGCCGCGGGCACTGAAGAATTACCAGTTACCGCGGATTGAGCGCGCTTGACCATAACCTCTGTCAAACGTCCATCACCGCCAAACATTACCACATTCACACAATGGTTTTCGTATGAAAGCTATTTTTCACCATTTACATTTAGCTATACTTACAGTTAATTTGAGTTCTTATGGATTTAGTTAATTAAGTTGGCATCACATAAATCAATTTAACATATATCCATTTTATAAACATTAATTTTGCAAATAATGTAAGTCGATCTATATTATTTCTGAACTGGATAAATGTATCCTGCTTGATAAATAACTAAAACAAAGAAAAATAAAAGGGCTATAAAGTATGAAATAAATATAAAGTTGATACAAGCCAAATATTTTTAAAACAAAGTCCACCATTATTTTAATTACTTCATTTGAGGGAAGGTAGTAGCACTTCATTGACCAATTTGTCTAAATTCTCAAAGGAGGATCCACCTGGTCTAGTTGCCTCTTCTGCACTCTTTTTCCACTCCATGGTTCTGTTCTTCATCTCCTTACCCTTCTCCCCTTCCATCAGTTCCCTCACTAGACTCTCCACTTCATCTCTTTTGACGTTGTTGTCGATCTCCATCCCTACACCCCAATGAGTACAAGAATATCGACAGTTTGTTTGCTGTTCTGCGAAAAATGGCCAACATATCACAGGAACACCACCACATATTGTATCCAATGTTGAGTTCCATCCACTGTGAGTTAAGAACCCTCCTATGGAAGGATGTTTAAGGACTTCTTCTTGTGGACACCAGCTCGATATCAAACTCCTCTCTTTGGTTTCTGTTGTGAACTCTAGAGGCAAAATTGATCCCTCGCCCCTAACAAGGTCTGGTCTAATGACCCATAGGAAATGGTGTTTGCTGTTAGCTAATCCCCATGCAAATTCAATGAGTTGTTGGGCAGACATGACAGTGATGCTTCCGAAATTCACATACACAACAGAGTTAGGTAGCTTCGAATCAAGCCATTTTATACATTCCACATCTTCTGTCCACAGATTTCCTGCAAGTGATTTTAAACCATCATCATTGGATGTTTCTTGGGTGAGCATTTGTAGAGGGCCTATTGAGTAGACAGGGGGCATAAGAGGCTTCATGGCATCCAAAACCTCACTTTCGAAAGCCTGGAATGTGTTGATAATAATACCAGAAGCCTTTTTAGCTCTTTCAGTTTCTTGAAACAGAAACTTGATCATGAACTCGTTGGCATCTGTTGTTCTAATGAAGGTCGGAATATCCCTCAGGCGAATATTTCTCATTCCAGGAATGGAGTTGATGGGTGTATCAAGGTAACCATTTGTTAGATAGCTCTCATCTGTAAAAGCACATAACAAGACCTAATAGTCAGAATGCATTTTTTGTGAATGAAAATAATCAAGTTGCAGACTGGTAGGCTAAGCAAGGTTAACAAGGGACAGTCTTTTGTTGTCTTTTAATATCTCTTATATATGTTTCAATTTTATGAAATTTGTATTTATACCCCAAAACAGAATGTGTATATATATATAAAGGATAGAAGAAATTAACACCTTTTAATGGTGAGAAACCAGTTTCCACCAGGTGCTTGTAATGAAAATAGCCCATGAAGCCACAAGCACTAGTAGTCCAAAACAATACTTCCGGGATGCCAAGTTCATCAGCAGCTTGTAAAGTGAAGCTCAGGACACCATCTGAAACGATACATGTAACTGGAGGAGAAAATGGAGAGTTGTTTAGCTTGGTGAGTAGATCACGAAACGGACCTATGCAAGTTTCTGTAGTAGACTTGCATAAGGCTGGAATGTCTTGGGTGCCATCAAGATCCGCCGGTGGGAGACCATCTGGGATTGTCTCAAATCTGAATCTAGGCAAACCTTTGATAGAATCTGGGCCTCTAGATTTGATTAGGCGATTGTGGTTGAACTCGGTGTTAACAAAAGTGATATGGAAGCCCTTGTGGTAGAGAAGTTTTGCTAGTTTAAGCATAGGGTTGATATGGCCTTGTGCTGGGAATGGGATGCAAACAGCATGAGGCATTTCAGCTACTGCAAAGGAGGCCATGTTCTTTGTTTTTCAAATTACACACTTATGTTTCTGGTCAAGGGAGGGGAAGGTTTTATAATAAAAAAATTGACTTGTCTTTCGTGAAAACAGATTACTTGAATCTTGATGTAGTCAGTAATTGAGTGAACATGCTTTTCTTGAAAGTGAACTGACTTTTGTTTTATTTCATTTGATAATTATAAATCTTCAATAAGTTGATTTGAAAAGCGAAATTCTAAATGTCGAGGAAGTGGGCGAGGAAATCAGCGAGGAAAGGGAGGTGGCGGGGGGTGAACCATTCACCCCTCGAGATGTATGTCCACTTTTTTGACATGCACATTCCGAGGAGAGTGAATGGTTCACCCCAGCCACCTCCATTTCCTCGCTGGTTTCCTCGTCACGTAAAATCACTCTTTGAAAAGATAGATCATACTGTGGTCCCATTTCCTTTAGCATTTATCGATACCACTAAAATATTTAAAACAAATTAAATAAATTTCATAACTAGTGACATCATGATGAAATCACAAAATCCTTTTAGAATTGGTGTTACATGATTTACATTCCTGCGCTGTCAATGTTATTAATTAATCATATTTTTTTTCTGTATTATCCATCATGCTCTACTATAATTTTTGTTATTGTTATTATTAGTACTTTTCGTCATCTTCAATTTGTTCTTTCACATGGGCGGATCCAGGATTTTAGTCGAAGAGCGAAGGGAGAGGGGCTAAATGGAAAATACTTATTAATTGATAATAGTAGTTATCAATGGTAAAGCCAATTTTTTTTTTTACCGAAGCTAGTAACCAATAAAAAAAATTCAACTATAAAAAATACAATGCATATATCAAATTGGATCCAAGTGTAGTCAATTTCAAGCCAAAATAAGGTTATTATTAATAGCCTTAGCAAAGAGCAAACAAGCATAATAACTAGAATATATAAATAATATCACAAAAGAGTTTGTCTAAGCAGCCAGACTTTAAAGCCATTTTTTGCCAGGCTAGAGCATTTTTACACCTTTACCCATTCTCTTTAAAATACAATCACAAACATTATCTATAAAAGGGATAGAAATGTAAAAAACTTAAAACCTGACCAAAAAGTGGTTATAAAGCCTGGTTGTCTAGAATTGAGAATCACAAAATAATTAGGATAAATTCTAGGTGAAGCTAAAAAAAATTAGAAATTTGCAAATCTAATATGATCATAATACAATTTCAAAGAAAAACTAGTTTATATGAGGCTCAAATTTTATACGAGTTGGCTAATGGTATATATTTTCATTGAATTCTATCGTTATTATTTTAAATATTTTTTGTTAGGGGTTTAATATTACTTGTGAAAACAATTCATTTATTTAATGTTAATAAATTTTTATTAAACTAAACATTTTTTAATGTTTGCAATTACTTATAAAAATTGCATTGAAAATAAAATTACTTATAAAATTGCATTGAAAATAAAATAAAAAATGCAATCGATGAGTATTAAACTCAGGTCTTTTACTAAAAGTAATAAACCTCTAACCACTACACTAACAAAGACATGTTTAAAAATTTTCATAAATAATTAACATATTGTATTCTACATTATATAATCAATTTTTTAAAATTAAAATATATATACTAAAAATATATTAAAAGTTGAGGGAGGGCAACTGCCCCCCACCCCCTAGTAGGTCGGCCCATGTGTGGCGCTAGCTAGTTGATTTCGTCTCTTTGCCACCCTTGACATGCATGAGACAGGATGGTGTAGGGCAGTCCATACTTATCAACCATTTCAATGCCTTCGGCTATTAAACACGTCAGGTTGATAAGTATGGGTTGATAATTAAGTTTCAACAAATTTGATTATTAGAGCAATGACATCAATGTTATGGCATCCTTGGTTCACTGGCCATCATTAATGTTCTTTATTTTACTATTTTAAAAAGTTTCCAACCAAATAAAATAAACAAATCATTATGTAGAGGTCAAAATCTCCAACACGCTAGCTAGGCGGCCTTTTCATTCCATCTTCCATTCACAACTCGATGTCAATTCTGATGGTCCAATTAAAATATTGATTAAAATGGATAACATTTTTTTAATATAGTCAAAGCCTCATGGGTGATGTGTTGATGCCGCATTTGTTCTCTTGCTTATACCACCTTACTATATATGATGCAATCTCCAATTTTTATAGAGTCAGGCCCTCACAGCCAGGCTCTCTGAAAGTGTTGTGCTATCTCATAAATGAAATGATAATTTTGGTTTGTCTCCTTTTTTTAATACCAATAAATTAAACAAACTTAAAATTAATATATAATTAGAAAATTAGGAAGTGATTTCAAAAATCAATATATAAATAGAATAAATGCTAATTAGAAAATTATGGCTGATTTAAAAATTCAATAAATAATTAAAAGAATTGATAATACAAAAAAATTCCAAAATTTACGAAAAAAACTCTGAAATTTTTCCAAAAAAATTCTCGAAAAAATTAATTTTTGGTAGCTGGGTTCAGTATTTTTACGAAAAATGAAATTTATGAAAAAATATTAAAATTAACGATAAAATTTCCAAAATAAACCCTCGAAAAAATGTAACTTTTAATTTTGCCTTTTTCATAATTTCAAAAAAACAATTTTCGTTAAAATTTCGTGAGATTTTACAAAATTATATTCCTTGGCCCCCATATATATTAGTCAATGGCAGCCACAACTGACACTCAATGACTTCACATGAAGAAGACACACTTAAATTTAAACAAACTTGATTATTGGAGCAATGACGGCATGCTTGGTGTTGAATAAATATTTTTTTAATTCTTTATTTTTACACTTTTATCAACTTCCTATATATATATATATATATTCCCTCTTCCATTTTCCAAACAAAAAAATATATTGGAAGTCAAAAATCCCCAACAAGCTAGCTAGGCGGCCTTCTCAATCCATCTTGCATTTACAGCACCACCGATAATCCAATTAAATGTTTTCTTTATTTTCTGTAATAAACTCAGAACCTCAGAGGTGTTGTGTTGGTGCGACAAGATTTGTTCTTTTACTTATATAGTTGACCAAAAAAATCTATACTGTAAAAATAATTAATTTATTTGGAATGTGAGTTGTGTTTCACCAAAACCAATTTAACTTAAATTGCACCCTTTCATCTCCACGGTAAGATATCAGATCTACAGTTGAGACTGAACAGCGAAGATTTAACCCTTTTCAAACACACCCGTTCATTTCAACTGTAAATATCAGATTCTATGGTTGAGATTAAATGAGTACAATTGCAATGCAACATTTTCCGAAAGTTGCAACCCTTTCCAAAGGATGTGTCTCTTACCCACACAACTTTCATATTTACAAAGGACGCATCCCTAATAATAAAGCAAAGGGACATGTCCTTTTGAAAATACTTGTTCTTTATAAAAGAATATCCAATCTCACTTTTTTGGAAATATAGTAACAACCACATGAACTTCTTATAGCCGAGGGAATGAAGGTGAAAACATCACCTATATGCACCTATGCTTGCAGCACAAGAAGTTGCCAAAAGATTGGAGGAACTTGGCATTACAATGCTCCATATAAGCTTCCTAGAAAGGGTGGAAGAAGGGGAAGGAGGCCACAATAAGCCTTTTTTGTTGTTGTAGTCGGTTGTGGTGGCGAATGGTAGTAGTTATTTATGAGCACATCATTGTTAAATGTATTCACATTGAGCCAGATGTATGTTGTTTATCACTTTGACTCTTAAAATTTAGCCTAATATTAGTCTAACCTTCAATATGGGTGAAAATTGTTCAGTCTTGGACGGTGACAGGTCAAGAACAATTTGTAGATAAAACTACCATATGCCCTTCTTATTTGCCCTTTGACCTCATTACTTTATAGTTATATTGCTTTGTCCCTTAAAGTTTTACTTAATATCAGTCTAATCCCCAAAATTGACGAAAATTAAAGGGATGGATTAGAAACTTCTCTAGAAGATCTATTGATTTCAATTTAATTCTTTACACTTAAAAATATAAAATCTCATCTTTTCTAAACTAAAACGCCATCTTTCTCATCTTCTTTTTTTCCCTTTGTATTTTCTATAAAACCCAACCCTCCACATCCTATTATCACTTCCTACAACATCAACCCACATTAGTTCTCCCACCATCATTTTCACCCGATCCCGTGACAATCTCCACCCATCACTTCCAATCTACAACCACTCTCCCCAACCCATCACTATTGTTAGCTACAATTGCCCTCCCAAATCTAATCCTCATTTCTCCACTTCCACTTCCCTACCTATAAACCACAACCTCACCAAAAAAATACTTCAACCACCAATTGTACCTCCACCCTCGGCTTCATTTTTTAGCCATTATCTCCACCCTAAATTATCATTTTTTCCCTCTCCGGTCTATAAGTCAAACCACCTTCTCAACCCTACAACCACCACAATTTGTAGCCACACAACAAGTTTTCCTTGAAACAAACATATAAACTTTTTCTAACTATTAGAGCATCGAGACATGGTCACCAACACAAAATTTTGAGCATTTAGCGACCATACCAAGCCAGACAATGCTCTGGCCGGGGAAGCCCAACCACAAGGCCAAATCGATTCGATCGAGAAAGTCAAATAGCCGCATGACCCAACCACTGAGGCAGCCGCAATTGACACCGCATAGATCAGATCCTACTTCACATGGATCATCTAGCACGAGTGGAAAAAGCTCACCTAAGATCGATAGCAACAATATAAGACTAACTGAAACTCGGGGTGGTGGCAGACCCGAGAGGATTCCCAAGAGCATGTCCATGAAGGTGAAAACCTCCCTGCAGAGGAGCAAAGAGCTGGTCGAGAGGGGAGCTTGGGAAATGACCAGGATAATGGGGACCATGCCCCAAAGACTAACAGGACCACAATCAATAACCCATTCTGACTAGGAGCGGCCGATCCTAATGTCCTATATAATCTCACTATCGCCACATTCTTGGAAGAGATCATGAGCACCCCTCTGAAATAAATTTTCCCCCTCGAAGCTCGAGTTTTACAACCTCCAGCCGAGATCTATCGATTCATTCCAGGTCCTTGCGAAGGCATTTATCACCAAGTTCGTTGGGAGCCAACAGATCAAGAAATAGCCCACTATCTATTGAGCCTCAATTAGAATTAAGGCAAGACCCTCAAAGAGTATTCACTTGCTTCAATGACGAGCTAACTTTGATCGACGGTTGCAGGAATGACACGTCTGTCACCGCTTTAATTTGTGGCCTTCAAGGAATTCAGTTTTATAACTTCCTCACAATGGAACTCCTAACAAATATGATAGATCTATTGAAAAGTGTCAAAAAATACATCACCATGGATGAAATGTTGGTGGCCAAAAAGCGGAAAAGTGAGGCAAAACAACTTCTCCAAAGCCAAGGACAAGTACGAAATGGGGATAGTTCCAAGCAAAAATGGAGCGAGCCAGGGTGGGTTCAGCCAAGCAAAAGCCATACATGGCTGAAGGCTCCAGGTACTCCTATTACACTCCATTCATCTACAGTCTATCCGATATCCTATCCGCCATGGAGTATGGAAAAACATCAAGTGGTTATTGAAAGTCAAAGGGGATCCTTCAAAAGTGATAAAGACAAGTATTGTTCTTATCACAATGCGAAGAAGCAGTACATGAAACCAATTAGGCGATTCTTGATATCATATGTGTCCTCCATGAGGCAAACGAGGCGAAAAAGCACTTGTGCTAACTAAAGAGGTCGATACGAGAACTACAAGTCAGATCACACTATCATCTTGTCCAACACGCACGGGAAGAAAGAAAGTCCCGAGCCTGACATTAACATAACTGGAAAAGAAGGTAATCTGCTTCCCCCACATCGATGCCCTAGTCATCTTTGTAACGATAGAAAGTTTCGAAGTAAAGAGATCACTGGTGGACA
Source organism: Berberis thunbergii (assembly GCA_003290165.1). Lineage (NCBI taxonomy): Eukaryota > Viridiplantae > Streptophyta > Magnoliopsida > Ranunculales > Berberidaceae > Berberis > Berberis thunbergii. The sequence goes on from QNQO01001400.1 coordinate 84,636, forward strand.
CCGGCAGTTTTGTCAATATCCTATTTCAAAATGCATTCCTCAAAATGCAACTAGTGGGAAAATAGTTGATGCCTGCGAACCAAGCCATGTTCAGCTTCAATGGAGAAAATTGTTGCCCTGTTGGAACAATTATGTTGTCGATAGTCACAGGGCAGCTAGACCTACAAAGGATCTCGATAACAAAGTTTTGATCGTAGACGCTTGCACCGAATATAATGTAGTTTTGGGCCGACCTTGGTTACAACACATGAAGGCAGTAATCTCTACCCAGCACTAATGCCTCAAATACCCTTCTAACGGTAAAGTAGGAATGATTAGAAAGAACCAGACCATCACTCTTGAATGTCACTATGCCATGACAAGGCAACCGAAAAATAGAGCAAAAATACCCAAGCAAAAAGATCTGAATGAGAAAATCTTGAATCAAGATAAAGAAGATCCACCTCCGCTTTTGGACGTCGAACCTCTATCCGTCCCAAAAGTGAGGCCAAATGTTGGGCAGCCAGAAGAGGAGGTGATCACCATCTACTTGGACAACCCAACTAATATGAAAGCAATTCAAATAGGCTCTAACATTAACAAATCGTTGACAGATCAACTAGTCGCACTCTTAAATGAGAACCACGATGTGTTTGCCAGGGCAATAAAAGACATGGTGGGAATTGACCACTCAATAATCTCACACTGACTAGCATTCACACCCAACTTGAAGCCTATTCAGCAGAATAGGAGGTCGGTGGCACCCGAGCGCAACCAGACCATTAGTGAAGAAATGCAAAGGCTAGTAAACGCCAACAAGATTAGGGAGTCTCACTACCCAGATTGGCACGCAAACACGATCCTAGTAAAAAAAAATAGAAGTGGAAGGCCTAAGAGGACTACAAGGGCTTTAATAAAACATGCCCAAAAGATAGCTTTTCATTACCCCAAATTGACCAGATCATAGACGCGACATCCAGACATAGCCTACTCAGCTTCATGGACACGGACTCTGGCAACAATCAGATCAACATGCACACAATGAATCAGGAGAAAACCTCATTCATAACAGACATGAGCATATATTGCTACTGGGTAATGTCGTTCGGATTGAAAAATGCACAGGCAAAATACCAATGGTTGGTGAACCGAGTGTTCAAGGGGCAGAATGGAAAGACTTTGAAAGTCTATATTGATGACATGCTGGTTAAAGATTCCATAGTCTCGATCACCTCGTGGACCTTCAGGGAGCCTTCTACCTCCGCAAATACCGAATGAAGCTCAAACCTCAAATTGCACATTCGGAATATAGTCAGAAAAATTCCTGGCTACATAGTCAATCAAATGGGGATAGTGGCTGACCCAAAAGCAAATTCAGACTCTTCTCGACATGAGACCTCCACAAATATAAGAGGTTCATAGCCTAACTGGGAGGGTGGCAGCCCTGAATAACTTCATCTTAAAATCCTCAAACAAGTGCATCCCTTCTTTTATGATCCTAAAAGGGAACAAAGAATTTCAGGGGGGAGAGTAGTGTGAACATGCCTTCCAAGATTAGAAGGCATACATGGGAAGCACTGAGCTATTCTCGAAACCTATTCCAGGTGAGACACTCTACTTATGTCTCTCAGTGTCGGAGCACGCTATCAGCTCAGCTCTGATACGAGAATAGAAAGGGAAATAGAAGCTCGTCTACTACATCAACAAAACATTTGATGGGGCGAAAGTCAACTACCCTAACCTAGAGTCCAGCCTTCGTGTAGGTAACTTCCAAACTGAGCCATTACTTCTAAGCTCACTAGATAACAGCTTTGATCGAGTACCCACTCTGGTCAGTGTTACACAAGTCAGAGTTGTTAGGAAAAATGGTTAAATGGTTAGTAAAGCTAAGATAATTTGATATCCATTACGCTCTGAGGACGACAATCAAGTGTTGGTAGACTTCATCGTTGAGTTAAGAACAAGATAACTGAAGTTGACGGGTCATCCAATGTGAAGGGTCTGGCAAAAAGATGAAAACCTCGAGCCACTTTCACAAGGATGGATCCTGCGATGTGACAGGTCATCCAATGTGAAGGGTTGCAGACCAAGGATCATAGAAGGCTATCAAATTTGGCTTGTGCGCTTCAAACAATGAAACACAATATGAGGCCCTCCTAGCTAGGCTAAAACTAGCCAAAGGAATTGAAATAGATGAAATCACGGTATTTAGCAACTCCTGACTGGTGGTAATTCAGATGAACGATGAATTCGATGTTAAAGACCCCTGGATGAGGTTCTATTGTGAGAAAGTAATTGACACCAAAAGAGGCTTCAAGATAATTCTATGCTGCTATTTTTCCAAAAGAGACAACCAGGAAGTCGACACTCTGACCGGATGGCCTCGTCCGCAACGTGTGATTCAGACGCACTCATAGAGTTCCAGAAAGAAGTCGGCCCTAGAGGAAGAAGGGCTCCATGAAACTTTCTCCGCAAGCAAGGAGACTAGCTGGATGAGTCCTCTTATCAGCTACATAAAAGATGGAGTCCTCCCAGCAAAGAAGCTAGGCGCTTGCAAGCTAAAAAATAGATCGATATGGTACATGCTCCTCAATGACGGGTTGTACCAAAGATTAGCAACTGGCCCTCTACTTAGGTTCCTGGCCCTTGATGAGGTAACTATGTTCTCCAATAAATCCATGACATAGTCTATGAGAACCACCTGGGAGGAAGGACATTACCTCACAAAGCTCTTAATTAGGGTCTTATTGGGCGAAAATGTAGCAATAGGCCAAAAAATTTAGTCCTTAAGGGCAACAAGTGTCTGAAGTAAGACCCATATACACATATGTCTGCACAAAACCTAGTCCTAATGACCATTCCATGGCCCTTCGAGCAATGGGGGATGGATATTGTAGGCCCATTCCCCATCTCCAAGAAGAAGAAGTTTCTCATTGTGGTTGTCGACTACTTTACCAAATGAGCCTCTTTCCAAGATAGGAGAAAATCAAATCGAGAACTTCCTCTGAAAATCTATCATCTACAGGTTCGGAATACCGAAAATCATGGTCAGCAATAATGGGACTATGTTCGAAGGCAAGAAAGTTAAGCAGCTTTGTGCCAACCCGAACATCGGTCACCACTTCACACTGCCGGGGAAGGTCCATACAAGGTGACAACAACCAAAAAGCCCGGAACCTGCTGGCTAGAGAACCTGAGTGAGACGTCTAAAAAGACCATGTAATGAAAAACACATAAAAAATATTATCAATAAAGTTACTCATTCTCTATCGAGCCCTAAAAAATATTCAAAAAATGATATAAACAAATTAACGTTATGTTTTAAGCCAAGCAGTATGTAAAGTAACTCCTAATATAGCGGTACAAACAAGACATGTAAGCAGATCGACTCAGCAAGTTCTCATTGAAATAGTATCTTGATGAGGAAAAACACCTGCCATTCGTTGGTTATTATGGCTTTGAAGAATCTCATTCAAATGACTCCATGCACAGGATTAGGCCTAGTTCGAGCAAAGGATCGCGATGTCAAACATGCAAACTGAACCCAGTGCACAAATAGTTCACCGCATGTGGACAAGTCCAATCCATGGACAACTCACCACTCCAAGAACACCTGGTCCTATTATGGGGACGACAATGGCGCACAACAGCCCCGCCTAATCCTATTAAGGGTGTTGAAAGCTTGTCGCATAAGTGACCTAGTTTTCCAAGGAACCAAGGCAACCCACATACAAAACAAATCCATAGAAAATTCACCGCAAGCGGGCGAGTCCAGTTCATGGACGAATCACAGCTCCAAGAAAACCTTGTTTGATTAGGGGAACCATAATGGCGTACAACGCCCAAGCCTAGTCCCATTTAGGATGTTGATAGCTTGCCCCATAAGTAACCTAACCCACCTCGGGAACCAAAAGAAAACCGCATGCAGACTGAACCCAGTTATGGACAGCTCACCGCAAACGGGTGAGTCCAATCCATGGATGTCTCACCGCAAGCGGGCGAGTCTAATCCACGGACGACTCACCACTCCATGATAACCTGGTTTCATTACGGGGACCATAATGGCACACAACGACCAAGCCTACCCCTATTCAGGATGTCGACAACTTGCCGCATAAGTGACCTAGATTGCCTCGAAACCATGGCAACCCACATGCGGACTGAACCCAACCCAAGGATAGTTCACCGCAAGCGAGCGAGTCCAGTCACCACACGACTCACCGCATCTAATTGGTCCAGTCCATGCTGGACCAAGGTAATACTCTGACCACCAAGTCCCAACTAAAAAGTGAGTCAAACTGTAGCCAACACCTACTCAAGAAGCAGCCAACCCGCAAGGCACATCACGCTCATATGAAGGTTACTCTTCAGTGATTTCACTCCCATTGGTAAATCAAGTTATTTATTTAAGAGAACTACACAAGAAAGATCAGAGCTACATGCATCCCCATCCAAATCGGGTTGTCCCAGTTCCAACCTAGAGTTAAACTGTCTTACACTATGTGGCCCTGTCTACTCAGATAGACATGAATTTTTTGACAGTTAAAATCTTGTCCCCATGGGACCATTATGACTTGCATTCATTCAGCGCTTACATATAAAAAAAAGAATTCAGATAAAAATAAACTTTATTGGTTATCAAAGAGTTGTTACAAAGCTTGATCGACCAATCAATTCGAAGATTTACAAATTACAAGAATCTGAGCTTGGTGGAAGCGATGATCTACCTGAGCTTATATTGGAACTTTGATTTCCCAATCTGCTCTCCTGAGGAAACATCATGAACGAAGCTAAGGAAGAAGCAGTGAGAACAACCATCCAAAGATGGTTGTTGGAATTATCTCTCAAAGATGGCAGAAGATGTTGTGAGAGCATCAGAAGATGGATCACAAACTCGAGATCAAAGAGGTACCCCTAACTTCTTCTCCACAATATAAGAGCAGATTCTGAAGCTAAAAGGAGCAACTAGAAGCACACTCAAATATGGTGGCTTCCTCGAACGACAGGTCTTATTAAGCTCGTCGCTGCAAATGTCAAAACATTCGAAGGCTATACTAAATGGTGCCCCTCTTCATACCTAGCAGAGGCCAAAATAGAAACACACTCTTTAAAAGGATGCAATTAAAAAAAAATATCTGCAAACACATGGTAACAGCTGAACCTATTAGAACTAGCCTATATAGGAGCAATGTTCACAAAAAGTGACCACCCAACAATCGCGTCGGTATTAAATACTTCGTGAGGAGTGAAGGGGAGACAGTTTCGATTACAACTATGCTAGTCCCCATTCATTGAATTAATGGAACTGCATGCATACCATGTTGTTGCTGAGAAACCCTCATCAATAAGGTAAGCTTTGTATTGTTACATAGAGCCATCATATTTTGCAATTTATTTTAACCACCCATTTGCAAATGAATGGCATTCTGAATAAAGGAAGCGCAAGAAACCAAGTCTAACTCTTTAGCAATGTATTGAGCTAATCTATCATTATAAAAAGCCACTTGGGATACTTATCCACTTGAATCTAGTAGGCTCATTTATAGTTGAAGATGACCTTGAAAATAAGCCTTATAAATGGGCATTCCATGGTTCTTGATGCATCCAAATTCTTTGTTGCTAATCTCAAGCATGCAAACCTAACAATGGTGAGCCAGAAACCACCATTGTGTTGGGCGAAGGCACTTAAATGCTTAAGATAGGTAACGACGCAAGGAATAATGAAGACAAGATGTAATTAGCAATGTGTATGCGTACCTTTCTTCTTCCCTTTTCTTACTTTAAGTAGCAAATGTTCGTTCCACAACTGCCTCTACTATCAAGGGCGTGATGGAGGGAGGAGATCTCACCCAAAATCTTACCTTTTCATGACTAACTCTCTTTGGTACTTGGCTCTGTTTAGGGCCCAATGCTTGATTCGGCTAAGAGCTGATTTGTGTGAATGGGTCTCAGGCCAATGACAACTCAGAGATTTGTGTTCAAGCCTTATTGTCTTAGACCAAGCCCCAAGACTCACACCACTTGGGCTAGCGTGACTTGGGCTTGGGCACCTGGCTTACGAGCTGAATAATAGTTTAAGAATTGGTCCGCTTTGGATCATGTTGAAGCCTTTCTCGTGTTAGGGTTGGCCCATGCGGCATGTACTGTTGTGACCGGGTGATTGTTCAATGTCTCATTAGTTACTCCCCCAGTTAATGGGGCAGCGTGCAGTTTCATTAATTCGATGAATGGGGACTAGTGTTGTAATCGAAACTGTCACACTTTCATTCCCCACATAACATTTTTTGCTTACGCGACTGTTGGGCGGCTGCCTAGGCTAATTTTAGAACACTGATGGTACTCTCCTCACTCAAACTCTCTTACCTACAAACCCTTGGGCGGTTGGTCTATTTATTTATTTTATTTTTTTGGGGAGGAGGGGGCTTGAGCTGTTAAGACTACTTACCCGTTAGCGTCATCACCACCTAGTGGCCTTCTCTTGCGAAAGGTTGATCACTCCTAATAGCCCCTGTCTCACAACTGATAGGATATTTGAGGCACTGGTGTCTGTGGAGATTAGGTGTTTTTATTGGTTCCCCTGCTCTTACGGGTAGTCTGATGCTCTCGACTGGGTAGCTTTGAATTCTGTTGAAGTCAACCATGACGATTTCAGCTTTTTTTTTTTGTAATATTCAGTTTTTTCGCCAAAACGCAAAACTCAATGGCCAATTTTTCAATTTTTTTTACAAATTTCAGAGTTTTTCGAGTAAATTTTAAGTTTTTTTTATTTTCTAATTATCATTTCTTGTAATTATTTATTGATTTTTGAAACAACCCCCTGTTTTTTTATTATATATTGATTTTATGTTGTTTCATTTCTTGGTATTTAGGCTTCATTTAATGTGATTAATAGATTTATTTACTTGCATTTTTGACATATTTCATATATTGATTTCATGTTTGTTTCATTTCTTGGTATTTAGGCTTCATTGAAATGTTTACATTTATTCTTTACACACCAAATTATTTCTTAAAATCAGGAAACCGAAATTAATACAAAAAATGAAATCACAATCCCTTGGCCACATCCTATGGAATGCTTCCAGGAATAGGATTGTAGAGACCTTTGTGTGGGCAGACCTGAGGGAGAGGGTGAGGGTTGGAGCCCAATAGGCCCATGCCCAAGAGGGTTGGAAAGCTACAAAAGGGGGAGATAGTCCCACATCACCTGGGTGTGGAAGGAGGATGTGCTACTTATGTGCAAGGTTGGATGCCTATAGTAACAACACATTTTAAAGCTGTGCGGGCCGGTTGGGCCCAGAGCGGATAATATTGTTACTGTGCGGATCCGATCATTACAGAATGGTATCAGAGCTTGACCCAGCCATAAGTGTGCCGACCTGGACGTTGGGCCGCAAGGGGTGGACTATGGAGACCCTTGTGTGGGCGGACCTGAAGGGGGTGAGGGTTGGAGCCCAATAGGCCCAGGCCCAAGAGGGTTGGGAAGCTACAAAGGGGGGAGATAGTCTCACATCGACTGGGTGTGGAATGGGGATGTGCTACTTATGTGTGAGGTTGGATCCCCATAGTAACAACGCGTTTTAAAGCCGTGCGAGCTAGTTGGGCCTGGAGCGGACAATATTGTTATTGTGTGGATCGGGTCGTTACAAGGATGTTTGTAACGACCCTAATTTAATATATAATACTTTTTACTTAATTAATTATTTATTTGTTTAATTTTAATATTATTTAATATGCGGTGGCATTAAGTAGAAAGTGGGGTGTCCCTAACCTCGAGCAAAGCCCTAATTGGTAGGAATAAATAGGGTTAGGTTCTATTTGCTCTCTCACCGCTAACAAACAAAAAAAAAAAAAAAAAAAAAGAGACAAGAGAAGAAGAGAGGGGGGAAGAAAGAAAGAGAAAACGAAAGAAAAAAAAAAGGTGAGTCATACTTTCTTTCCTCGTTTTTTTCTTGTTTTTGGTGCCATGATGTTATTAGCATGTAGGTGTTGTGGCATGGAATGGGTTTTTATGGTATGATGGGTTTTTCATTTATGATAAGTGTGATGTGATTGATGGGAGAAAAAGGGGGGGGGGGGGAAGTTTGTGAATATCATCTTCCTTTAACTTTTACTATGGGAATACGTTTTTTTTACTTGTTGATTTTTATGTGTACAAAGGGGTTGGGAGTGTGTGATTGATGTGACACAAAAAAAATTGGGATTTTTCATTGGTTTTTTTTTCAAAAAGGGGTAGGGTAGAAGGGTATTGTCCTCTGTGTCAGAAATCCCTACTATTTTATAGAAAATCTTATGATTGTCCTATGTGTCATAAATCCCTACTATTTTGTAGAAAATTTTGTGATTGTCAAGCCTTGCAGTATGTACTTCCATTTGACTTTATGCTATTATATACTTAGATTTTATCTAAACTTTCAATTGCTAGATTGTGTTATCGAGAATTGTGTTAAGTAAAAAAATGCATTTTTTTAGGGCATTTATTTTTTGTACTAGATTATTTGATTGTGAACTTGAGTCACATTTATGACTGCATCCCTACATTGGATGTTTTGCCTATGCATTTATGACAAATAGGTTAAGGTATTTATGCATTTGATGTGGACCCTACATCCATGACAAAGATGCAACTATGACAACCTCCATGCCTATTTGATGTGGTCTCTTTCTAAGCCAAATATATTACCCATACGTGTATGACAATAAATCTGAGTCATGATTCTACTAGGAAAGTCTTGTTTTGATCAAGAGATATCAAGTATGATTCTATGGGTTTGATTTTATGGGTGTTGATCAAGAGATATATCTGAGTATATCTAAGTATGATTCTATGGGTTTTGATAATCTGAGTCATGATCCTATGGGTTTGGTCACCATGTTGATATAAAGTATGATTTATGAATAGGTTATATTCCCCAAAAATGTGGGTGGATAGATTGTGAATCAATTTACGAATGACAAAATGTCATTGTGGAGGAATATTGAATTATCAAAAATAAATGATATTGGTAATCCTTGATTTCTGAAAATATTTATTTTTGAAAATATAAACCACTAGGACTTGTATCACTTAGAACTACCACATCTCTTTGGTTTATTATTTCCCCTCTCTTACTAGAGAAACTAAATGACCTGCGGGTCGTCTTGCGGAGTTGGGGCACCCATTTCTTACTAGAGAAACTAAAATAACCTTCGGGTCAGTCTTGCGGAAATGTGGTGAGTTTGTATGCCTAAAATAGGCTTTGATATTTATCCGTCAAAAATGTGACGTGAGTTTATGCACATTGATAGCCCAAGGGTGGCTTTTGGTACTCATATAGTTAGGGGTATCCGCGATGCATGCCTGTATGTGATGTCTCCACTTAGGCATGGATGACGGAGTAGTCCTCCTTTATATGAGAGAGGCATACGGGCATGTATGTTCGGCACGGAGGTGGTGCGAATGTGGTATCGTCTAAGTGATCAATCCGTTAAAAAGATGAACCTAATTCAAATAAAAAGAATAAATGACGTTGCCTTGTTTCTAATCCTTTTATGCAGGATGGCAAGTCCACTAATATTTCTGCAGGTTAGACTTGCCATAGTCGACTCCCATAGGCTAAGTATAGGTAAATGTATATTTACATATTAGAATGATGATATGATTGCCTCGTTGAGGAACTAAATTCTTGGAACTGTGTTTTCTTGCATCACACCCTTGCCTCGTTGAGGAACTACCTATTGGTGTGATGGTTTGTTGTTTGTATTTAGCTTGATGGTTATCACGTGCGATTTTATTGATTTTGGGGGAAATAAAGAGATTTCACACCAGCTTTATTGCTGACCCAAGTGGGCTTTGGCTTCTTGGGTGCATTCCTTCGGGAATGTAGCCGACTAGCTTATTTTCAGGATACAGAAATCTCGGGTGGGCTTAGAGCACATCGTACCATAAGTGACGAGCATTGCTGGGAGTTGCGCGTGTTCGAAAGATTAGATCTTTCTATTTGTAGGTGTTAGTTTAATTCTTGTAATTTGAATTCGGAGTTATTCAGTATTTTGTTGAGGGATACATTCGTAAAGTGTTGAACTTGTTAGCGTTGGCTCTGCGAGTTTTAAAATTTTTCTTCCCTTGATGGACTTTTAGATCAGTTGTGTTTTTCCTTTATTTGGTAAATTGTGCAAAATTTATTATTTCTCGTGGATGCCAACTGTTATTTTCGTGAATGAAAAATTCATGTCCCGACTTTTGGGAAAACGGATAATCCTAAGTGGATTTTTGGGATTTTCGTTTTTCTCGAAAATCAGGGCGTGACAATGTTGGTTGAGCTCCTCGTGTCCAACAACGATATTTTCAGCCCTCATTTCAATAACACATTCATGATAACCAAGGCATCGTTATGCGAGCAGTAGACCCCATGCATATCCCACTCAATGAACGTCAAGTTCGGGGTTGGGTGCTCTACCAAGGCATGCTGGACTGAGCAGTCTCCATAATGGGAACTTATCTACAATTCTCGAATTGTCCTCTTTCTTAACGAGTTGGATTTTTCCAGTCCATCTTGTGCAGTGTTAAGGATGTAGATGACGTCCGCAGTCTTTTCTTCAGTCTCAGGTGCCATTTCTTCCTTATCCTTTTCTTGGAGCGGTTTTTCTTCAGAAGTCACAAATTCTTCGATCCTCCCCCTTCGAACCCAGTACTTTATTTCATTCTCGAGACTTTGACAGTCATGGTCCTTATGATAGGAACAATATTTGTTCTTATCACGCCTTGAAGGATCGCTCTTGAGCTTGGGGAGCCACTTGATGTCGTCTCTGCTTTTCATGGTGGAATAAATCTTGGGCAAGATGGTATTGAGAAGGGCGAGCTCAGTGTACGTTGAGCTGACGTAGTTGGTAACCCTGTGGGGTTTTGCTTTGTCAAACCCAATTTTGTTGTCATTTTTCCTCCTCTTTGACCAATTTTCATCTTCCTGCTTTTTTTCCTCTCCCTGTCCCAAGCCTTAGAGAATTGCTTGGCTTCCTTTTTTCCTCCTTTCTTGGCTACTAGCATTATTCGAGAGTGATATACCTCTGCGCACTTTTCAGTAAGTTCGCTATATCTCTCAAGGGTTCAAGTGTGAGGAAGTTGTAGAACTGGCCTCCTTGGAAGCCAGAAGTGAAAGAGGTGATCGACGTGTCGTCGCTACAACCATCGATCAAAGTCAACTCGTCGTTAAAGTGCATGACATTCTCTCTGAGGGTCTCGCCCTATTTTTGCTTGAGGCTTAGCAAGTAGTAAGGCCCCTTCCTGATCTATTGGCTCCCAACAAAACTGGTGATAAATGTTTTGCCAAGACCTGGAACGAATCAATAGTTCTCAATTTGAAGCTATTAAACCAGGTCAGTGCATCCTTTTTCAGACTGGTGGAAATAGTTTTGCACATGATTGCTTTAGAACTTTCTTTCAGCGCCATAGCGTGGTGGTAATGACGCTGATGATCTAGTGGATCTGGTGTTCCTTCGTAGAATTCAAGTTTTAGAGGGACACATTTCTTTGGTAGGGGCATTCATGATCTTCTCCAATAATGGAGGGGCGGTGAGATCATATAGGACATCCAGATTGGTTGCCTCCAGTCCAAGCGAGTTCCTGACTGTGGCCTTGTCTCTCTTTGGGGCATGCCCCCATTATCCTTGTCACCTCTTAAGTTTCGTGCGAGCCAGCTCTTTGCTCCTCCACATGGGGGTTATTGTTTTCCTAGACACACTCTTGAGCATCCTTTTGGGTGTGGGACCCCCCCAAATCTCTGCCATTCACGGGTGGTTGTTATCGGTCCTGGCTGAGTCTTTTTACAACCTGCGCTAGATGATCCATGTGGAGCAAAATCTAGTCTATTTGAGGGTCAGTTGCGGTTGCCTCGGTGGCTGAGCTATGCAATTGTGATGCTCCCTCGATTGGATCGATTTGGCCTTGTGGTTGGGCTTCCTTGGTTGAAAGGTTGTTTGGTTCGACATTGTTGTTGGGTGCTTGAGATCTGGTGTTGATAACCATGTCTCGATGCTCTGCTAGGTAAAAAGAGTTTCATAGGTTTGCCTCGAGGAAAAACTTGTCATTCTCTCCACGGACGACGCCAAACTAATGCATCAAAATCCGTCATTGCTTATCTCGAACCTATAAAATTAACAACGGTGAGCTAGGGACCACAGTTGTGGTGGTCGAAGGCACTTTGATGCTTAAGTCAAGTGACAACGCAAGGAAGAATGAAGACTAGATGAAATTAAAAATGTGTATACACACCTTTCTTCTTCCATTTTCTCACCTTAAGTAGAGAGTGTTCCCTCCACACTATCCCTGCTATCAAGAGCGTGATGGAGGGGAGAGATCTCGCCAAGAATTTTACATTACAAGACTAAGTCTCTTCGGTGCTTAGCTGTTTAGGACCCAATGCTTGATTGGACTAAAAATTGATTTGTGCAAAGTGGGTCTTGGGCCTATGACAACTCAGAGATTTGTGTTTGGGCCTTATTTTCCTGGGCCAAGTCGCAAGACCCATGTCACTTGGGCTGGCATGACTTGGGCTTGGACGTCTGACTTACAGGCTAAACAACAGTTTAAGAATGGGTCCTCTTAGGAACACATTAAAGCTTTTCTCGTGTTAAAGTTGGCCCATGCCACGTGAATGGATGTGATCGGGTGAATGTTTGATGTCTCATAATTTTCCATCAGATCATCAAAGAAAGTGTTTAATACAACCTTGAAGATGGGTACTAGATGGATGAGAGTGTGAAGGTGTCACATTGATAGCCAAAGCACTAGAGAATCCTCGATTAACATTGTGAGGCATAACCATTGAAACCCCACCATCGGAAGAACACTATCAACACCAAAGGAGAAGAAACTTTGCTACAGAGATTCATGAGTCACATTATGAATTGGTACCCGAAAATACTCAAGTTTGTCTCATAGAACAAAATAAGGAGTGCAATAGGAAAGAAGCTATTGGTGGCACAAAAAGAGTTAGAGATTATGATGTCACAATAAGAGTAATGTCACTATAAGTCAAGCTCCATGGCGACATAGTTCAAGAAGATGAGTGATGTGTGTTGGAGTTTGTATAAGAAATAACATAGTCTCACATAAAGTGAGAAGTCAAAATAATGTTTTATAACTGATGAGACATCAAACAATCACTTGATCACAGTCATACACGTGGCATGGGCTAACCCTAGCACAAGAAAGGCTTCAGCCTAATCCTAAACGAACCCATGCATAAACTGTTGTTCATCCCGTAAGTCAGCTGTCCAAGTCCAAGTCACGCCAGCCCAAAAGGCATGGGCCTTGGAGCTTGACCAAGGACAATAAGGCATGAACATGAATCTTAGAGTTGTCACAGGCTCGAGATCCACTCGCACAAATCTGGTCTTAGCCCAATCAAGCATTGGGTTCTAAACAGAGCCAAGTGCCGAAGAGACTCAATCATGCTCAGATAAGATCTTGGGCAAGATCTCATCCATCCATCATGCCCTCGATATCAGGTACAGTTATAGAGGGAACAATTACTACTTAAGGTGAAAAAAGGAAGAAGAAAGGTACGCATACACTTTGCAATTTACTTCCCGTCTTCACTCCTCCTTGCATCTAGGGGCGGATCAATTAACGGGCCAGGAGGCAGTTGCCCCACTCAAATTTCAAAATATATTTAATAAATATTTAACCATATAAAAAATTAATTAAATAATGTATAATACAATATGATAATTGTTTATGTAACCATTCATATGTCTTTGTTGGTGGAATGGTTAAATATTTAATATCTTTCGTAAACGACTTGATTTCGATACTCATGGAGCGCAAGATTTTTTATGGCTACTAAATATACATTTTTATGTCTATTAATAATTACTATTCTCCATTATTGTTACTCGCCTGATTTTTTATTTTCAATGCAATTTGATTGATAATTGCAAATATAAAAAATAAAAATAAAAATATTGTTTAATATAAAAACTTATTTTCAATCCTCTTGGAGCGTATGGTTTTTATTATGGCTATTGACAATTATTATTTCTAACATTGTGACCTGCCCCTTAACTTTTTTTTTTTTTTTTATCAATGCAAATTTATATGTAATTGGAAACATTAAAAAAATGAATTGTTTGTTCACAAGTATTATAAAACCTGCAAAAAAATATTTAAAATAATAACTTTATAATTCAATGAAAATATATACAATTAGCCAACTCATACAAAATTTGAGGCTCATATAAACCATTTTATTCTACTAAATTGTATTATGATCTTATTATGTTTGCAAATTTTATATTTTTTTAACTTCAAATAGATACTTATCCTAATTATTTTGTTATTTTAGTTATATATTATAGTTATATACTTGCTAAGTTTATCGATATTGTGACCTTATTTTGGCTTAAATTTGGACTACACTGGATTCAATTTGGTATATGTAATGTACTTTTACTAGTTGTATTTTGTATTAGTTACTAGCTCGGGTAGGAAAAGTTTTTTAGCTACGCCCTTAATAACTCCGATTATCAACTAATAATTATTTAACGTTTCCCCACCCCTTGACTAAAATCGTGGATCCGCTACTGCTTGCATCGATATCTGACTTAAGCATCGGAGTGCCTTCGGCCACTATTTTGGTGATTCCTGTCTAACTGCTGCTCATTTTTGGAGGCTCGAGATCAGTAAGAACAAATCTGAGTACATGAGTTTTGTGTCGTTTGTGGGGAGACGACAAATTTTCCCTGAAATGAATATACAAGGTTTTTTTTAGCTAAGCAGAGCATCGAGAAATGGTCACCAGCATCATATAGGCGGTTCCTGGCTAACCGGCGTTCATTTTAGCAGGCTCGAGCTTATCAAGGATAGATTTAAACACATCAATAAGTATTGACTTTCAACACTTAATAAATTATAAAGTAGCATTGGGTTTTGGGCTTCTAGGCTATTGAGGATATTATATATTAAATATATATAATGTGGGTGGACAGTCATGTGAATAATAGTTGAGATGTTTGGTCGATAATCAGATTCTCTTAATCAATATTAAAAAAAATTAATTAATTATAACCATAAATTTATAAATAAAAATAAAATTTAAAATGGCATCAAATCTTTCATTATTTAAGGAGTGGTTGGTTCCCAACTCCACGCCCACAACATTTCTTTTTGACTTTCTAAGGAAATCATAAATTATTCCTAAAGCCCAACTCTCAATAACAATTACTAAATATATGAGAAAAAAAAAACACTCTATTCATACAAAGTAAATTTTGCTGAAGAAAACGCGACAGTTCTCTATGGAGCTTCATCTCATTTTCAGACCATAGTTTTTTCAGTGAGATTTGCGTTGTTGTATATTAAATGTACACAGGAACTTGTATTATCAGCACACAACTTCATACAATACCACATGTTCACACAATGGTTTTCGTATGAAAGCTATTTTTCACCATCTCACATTTAGCTATACTTACAATTAATTTGAGTTCCTATGGATTTAGTTAATTAAGCTGGCATCACATAAATCAATTTAACATATATCCATTTTCTAAACATTAATTTTGCAAATAATGTTAATCAATCTATATTATTTCTGAACTGGATAAATGTATCCTGCTTGATAAATAACTAAAACAAAGAAAAATAAAAGGGCTAGCGTGCCAACATAGTGTTGATACAAGCCAAATATTTAGAAAACAAGGTCCGCCATTATTTTAATTACTTCATTTGAGGGAAGGTAGTAGCACTTCATTGACCAATTTGTTTAAATTCTCAAAGGAAGGTAGTAGCACTTCATTGACCAATGTTGAGTTCCATCCACTGTGAGTTAAGAACCCTCCTATGGAAGGATGTTTAAAGACTTCTTCTTGCGGACACCAGCTTGATATCAAACTCCACTCGTTGGTTACTGTTGTGAACTCTGCAGGCAAAATTGATCGCTCGCCCCTAACAAGGTCTGGTCTAATGACCCATAGGAAATGATGTTTGCTGTTAGCTAGTCCCCATGCAAACTCGATGAGTTGTTGGGCGCTCATAACTGTGATGCTTCCAAAATTCACATACACTACCGAGTTAGGTGGCTTGGAATCAAGCCATTTAAGACACTCTTCATCTTTTTTCCATAGATTTGATCCAAGTGATTTGAGACCATCATCATTGGATGTTTCTTGAGTGAGCAACTGTAGAGGGCCTATTGAGTAGACAGGGGGCATAAGAGGCTTCATGGCATCCAAAACCTCCCTTTCGAAAGCATGGAATGTGTTGATAATAATACCAGAGGCCGTTTTAGCTCTTTCAGTTTCTTGAAACGCAAACTTGATCATAAATTCATTGGCATCTGTTGTTCTGATGAAGGTCAGAATATCCCTCAGGCGAATATTTCTCATTCCAGGAATGGAGTTGATGGGTGTATCAAGGTAACCATTTGTTAGATAGCTCTCATCTGTAAAACACATAACAAAACATAATAGTCAGAATGCATTTTTTGTGAATGAAAGTAATCAAATTGCAGACTGGTAGGCTAAGCAAGGTTAACAAGGGACAGTCTTTTGTTGTCTTTTAATATCTCTTATATATGTTTCAATTTTATGAAATTTGTATTTATACCCCAAAACAGAATGTATATATATAAATAAAGGATAAAAGAAATTAACACCTTTTAATGGTGCGATACCAGTTTCCACCAGGTGCTTGTAATGAAAATAGGACATGAAGCCACAAGCACTAGTAGTCAAAATAATACTTCCGGGATGCCAAGTTCATCATTAGCTTGTAAGGTGAAGCTCATGGCACCATCTGAAACGTACTACAAAAAAAAGTGAAATCAGCAACGACAAAAAACCGTTGCTGATTGAGCTAAAACCGTAGCTAAAATGCATCAGCGACGGCACAACAACAGTCGCAATCCCGTAGCTACAATTATCGTCACTATTTGAATCAGTGACGGCAAAACAGCCGTGGCTAGTTAGCGATGGCTTCCTGTCGTCGCTAAGTCCCGAATATAAATAACCATTAGCGACGGGCAGAGTGTCGTGGCTAAATGGTATTTAAAATAATATTTTAGTGTTAGCGACGGCATTTTGCCGTGGCTAATTGATTTTTTTTTTAATTTTAACATTATTTTTATATTAGCGACGGCATTGTGTCGTGGCTAAATGGTATTTTAAAAAAAAATTAATGTTAGCGACGACATTTTGCCGCGGCTAATTGATTTTTTTTTAAATTTAACATTATTTTTATATTAGCGACGACATTTTGCCGTGGCTAAATGGTATTTTAAAAAAATATTTTAATTTTAGTGACGACATTTTGCCGTGGCTAATTGATTTTTTTAAAAATTTAACATTATTTTTTATTTTAGCGACGACATTGTGCAGTGGCTAAATGGTTTTTTAAAAAATAAAAAAAATATTTTCGATCTATAGAATATCGGAGATCTCTTCGAGATCTGAGATTTCAGATCTCCGAGAGGAGGCGGATGAAGGTAGGGGAGAGAGAGGCGGCCGGGAACGGTGTCGAGGAAGCGGCAGACTTCTCCTCTGTGGGTTTCTTCTCTGGATGTTGAGAGAAAAAAAAATTTGAGAGAAATTTTTTGTTTAAGTTGGTTTATAGAAAAATTGAAATTTATATAGAGAAAGGTAATTAAAGGGGATTAGTTGTGTTAGTTTCCCGCGGATCGATGACGTGGTTTGGTTTAGTGCGTTGGATTGAGCTAAATTTTTTGGTGTTATTAACGGTTGAGATGAGATTTCACCCGGATCGGTGATATTTTTTAAAAAAACCAATTAGCGACGGCAATTTGCCGTTGCTAATCTCTTTAGTTTTAAATTTTTTAAAAAAAAAACTAATTAGCGACGGTTGTTTTCCGTCGCTAATATAAAAATAAAAACCAATTAGCCACGACCATTTGCCGTGGCTAATTTCTTTAGTGTTAAATTATTTAAAAAAAAAACCAATTAGCGATGGTTTTTTTGCCGTCGCTAATATAAAAAATAAAAACCAATTTTCCGTGGCTAATTTCTTTAGTGTTAGTTTTTTTTTTAAAACAATTAGCGACAATTTCTTGTCGTCACTAATATAAAAAATGAAAAACGAATTAGCCACGGCAAATTGCCATGGTTAATCTCTTTACTGTTTAATTTTTTTTTTTGTTAAAAACCAATTAGTCTTTGATCTGATTTGATCTTCTTTGATCTCATCTTCTTTGATCTTCTTTGATATGATCTGATCTGATCTTCTTTGATCTTCTTAGATCTTATTTGATCTGATCTTCTTTGATATTCTTTGAACTTCTTTGATTTTCTTTGATCTGATCTGATCTTCTTTGATATGATCTTCTTTGATCTGATCTGATCTTATTTGATATGATCTTCTTCGATCTTCTATGATCTTTTTTTATCTGATCTGATCTTTTTTTTTTCTTTGATATGATCTTCTTTGATCTGATCTTCTTAGATCTGATCTGATATGATCTTCTTTGATATTCTTTGATCTTCTTTAATTTGATCTTATCTTCTTTGATCTGATCTCATCTTCTTTGATCTGATCTAATTTTATTTAATCTTCTTTGATCTGATTTGATCTTCTGTGATCTTCTTTGAACTTCTTTGATCTTCTTTGATATTCTTTGATCTGATCTGATCTTCTTTGATATTTTTAGATTTTCTTTGTTCTGATATTCTTTGATTTGATCTGATATTCTTTGATATTCTTAGATCTTCTTTGATCTGATCTAATCTTTTTTTATCTGATCTGATCTTCTTTGAAATTCTTAGATCTTCTTTGATCTAATCTTCTTTGATATTCTTAGATATGATCTTCTATGATCTTTTTTTATCTGATCTTTTTTTATTTTCCTTGATCTCATCTTCTTTGATCTGAGCTTTTTTTATCTGATCTTCTTTTATCTGATATGATTTTATTTGATCTTCTGTGATCTTCTTTGAACTTCTTCGATCTTCTTTGATCTGATCTTCTTTGATTTTTTTTGATCTTCTTTGATCTGATCTAATCTTTTTTATATAATCTTCTCTGATCTGATCTTCTTTGATCTTTTTAGATCTGATCTGATATTCTTAGATCTTCTTTGATTTGATTTGATCTGATCTGATCTTTTTTTATCTGATATGATCTTCTATGATGTTTTTTGATCTTCTCTTCTTTGATCTGATCTTTTTTTTATCTGATCTTCTTTGATCTAATCTGATCTTATTTGATCTTCCGTGATCTTCTTTGAACTTCTTCGATCTTTTTTATCTTCCTTTATCTGATCTTTTTTGATCAAGATCTTATCTTCTTCTTCGATCTTGATCATATCTCAGCTTCTTATTCGATCTTGATCATATCTTCTTATTCGATCTTGATCTTGATCATATCTTCTTCTTCGAAGGGGATTGGTTGTGTTAGTTTCACGCGGACCGGTGACGTGATTTTGTTTAGTGCATTGGATTGAGAAAAAATTTTGGGTGTTATTGACGGTTGATATGAAGTTTCACGCGGATCGGTTAATTTTTTTTCCAAGAGCAACCACTGATAATACCAATGAGTGAATGACTCTGTTCAAGAAATCTTGACTGGTTTAATATACATAGAAGTCGTAAAGAAAAAACAATTTAGAGGGATTGGAACATGTTCTAAAGTTGAAAGCAGTTAAAAAAAATAAATGAAAAATAAAGTCGTAAAGAAAAAACAAGCGGCTTGGAGTATGTTTCAAAGTTGAAATAAATAAATAATAAAAAATTTCCATTGCTGGGATTTGAACCCGAGTCGTCTGGGTGAAAGCCACGACACACTGCCGTCGCTAATATATAATTTTTGCTTTATATATCTATTTGCTTTATCTATCTGCCTGGGTGAAAACCACGACACACTGTCGTCGCTATATATATATATCTATTTGCTTTATATAATTTTTTTTAAAAAAAGAATTAGCTACGGTAGATAACCGTGGCTAAGATAAAAATATTAATATAGATAAAAGTTTCTTTGGTGAGATTCGAAACCGGGTGCCTAGGTGAAAGCCAGGTTTCCTAACCAGGCTGGACAACAATGGGTTGGTGATGATTTCATCCAGTTTTTTATAAAAAAATTTAGCTACGGTAGAGAACCGTGGCTAATGAGTTTTACGGCACTTTGCCGTCGTTAATATAAAAATTTTAATATAAAAAAACTTTTCATTGTCATGATTTGAACCCGGGTCGCTTGGGTGAAAGCCTGGTATCATAACCGGGCTGGATGGCCATGGGTTGGTCGTGATTTTATCTAGTGTTTATATATATCTATTATCGTATTTATATAATTTTTTTTAAAAAACAATTAGCAAAACAATTAGCGACAGTAAACAACCGTGGCTAATAATTTCTTTTTGTAAACTTTAGCCACGGCCTCTATACCGTCGCTAGTTTGATTTTTATAAATTTCAATTTTTTTTTAAAAGCTGTTAGCTACGGTATTCTACCGTGGCTAACAAATTTTTTTGTAAACTTTAGCCACGACCTCTATACAGTCGCTAGTTTGATTTTTATAATTTTCAATTTTTTAAAAAAACTGTTAGCTACGGTATTCCACTGTGGCTAACAAATTTTTTTTGTTAACTTTAGCCACGGCCTCTATACCGTCGCTAGTTCGATTTTTATAATTTTCAATTTTTTTTTTAAAAACTGTTAGCTACAGTATTCTACCATGGCTAACAAATTTATTTTGTAAACTTTAGCCACGACCCATTTACCGTCGCTAATTTGATTTTTATATATTTCATTTTTTTGGAAAACTATTAGCTACGGTATTCTACCGTGGCTAACCAAATTTTTTTTTAAATCTTAGCCACGACCCCTGTACCAGCGACATTATTTTTAATTTATCCACTGAAACCATATCAAAAGCAGTAGAAAAAACCGACTCCTGTTTTCCGAAAGTAGAATGAATAAACAGGTTACTTGAATCTTAATGTAGGATTGAGTAATTGAGTGTACATGCTTTCTTGAAAGTGAATTGACTTTTGTTTTATTTTGGTGGGAGTTTTCAATTCTATATTTGAATGTACTTTAGAATTTTAAATCTCGTGGATTTAAACTATTTTAAATGATTTTACAAAATTCACTGGATTTGGATGTATTTTAAATGATTGGATTTTATAGATTTTATAAAGGTTTGTTATGGATTTTTATAAATTTAATGGATTTTTATAAATGTGTTATTAGTCATAGGAAACAATGAAAGAACACTACCTATATTTTATCCATGCCAACACAAATCATAAAACATCTATCAAAACATCAATTAATCAATTGTTTGTATGTTACGAGAATTTTACTTTAAATTTTAAAAAAACACCAAATACATTGAAGATGGTCCAAAATTAATACAAATAACTATTTTACTTCAAATTGTTATCTCCACCACCATCACCTCTCCTTCTTCTTCAATCACCACCACCACTACGCTATCGCCGCCTCTCCTCATTCTCCCCCTCTTCTTCTTCTCCATCAATCACCACTGCCACCTCTCATCCCACCTCCACCCATTTTCTTCTTCTTATTCTCAACCTCCTCCCCCTCACCTCTTCTTCTTCTCTGTTGTGTTCTTTTTCTTTTCTTTTTATTTTTCTTCTCTTCCTCCTCCACTCTTTTTTTTCTTTTTCACCTATCTTTTTTTTTCTTTTTCTTCCTTTTGCCCTCGAGAAGGTTCTGGCAAGTGAGGAACCTCCACTCACAAGAACCTCCGCAAAAGCGAAGAAGAAAAAAATGAAAAAAAGAAGAATATATGAGAAA
Source organism: Berberis thunbergii (assembly GCA_003290165.1). Classification (NCBI taxonomy): domain Eukaryota; kingdom Viridiplantae; phylum Streptophyta; class Magnoliopsida; order Ranunculales; family Berberidaceae; genus Berberis; species Berberis thunbergii. The sequence continues at coordinate 106,362 of QNQO01001400.1, forward strand.
AATAGAAAAAGAAGAAAAACAAAGAGAAGAGTGTAAGAAGAAGAAGAATTCGGAAGGAAAAAAATAGAAAATAAGACAGAGAGAACGAGAAGAATAAGAAAATAATAACAAAAAATAAGAACAAGAACAAAAGAGAAGAAGAAGTGCGAGTGGTGGGGCATGGTGGTGTGGCCGAAAGTTGTGGGGCGATGTGGTGCTGCTCCTGAGATCATAAAAAAATGGGATGGTGGCATCTTTCAGTGGAAATGGTGGTGTTATTTAATAATAGTCAATATAAATCCGTTGAAAAATGATAGAGGAATGTTGGATTTGGAGTAACTCTTGTTATATATATTTTCCACTCACAAATCCTTCAAAATCCACAACTTTAACAAATCTATTAAAATCCACTACTTCTTGAATACCCTCTGATTTTGCTGGACTTTTGAAAAACATGAATTGAATACCCCCTGATTTTGATGGATTTTAAAACAATCCTTTAAAATCGATATTTGAATACCCTTAGATTTACATGTATTATTTAAATCTTTTATTGAATACCCTTGAATTTTAATGAATTTTAAAATCATTCACAATCCATTAAAATTTGTAATGATAATAATAAATCCTTAATAAGTTAATTTAGCATGTTTTAAATGTATAACAAACGTATTTGAATAAAAAAAAGGTTCCCTTTACTCGTCTATTTGCTTAATTTAGCATGTTTCAACATGCTTTTTGCAATATGCCAATATGCAAAGATGAATGCAGCTTAGCATAGACACCCAACGCACACAAGAAAACGATAAATTAGCATTCCTTCCTATACATGATCAATTAGCCATCAATTTTACAGTGCCAGGTCTATCAGTCAATGGCAGCAACAATTGGAACTCAATGGCTTCACGTGATGATGAAGAAAAGAAGAAGAACACACACTTCCAAGTTTCAAATTTCAACAAATTTGGTGATGCATCCCTTGTTCTTTATTTTACTCTTTTAAAAAGGATTCCTCGATAATGACAACAAATTTTCCTCGACAATTAGAATTAGAATTCCCCTTTAAAAATTTTCCTCGACAAATTAGAATTCCCCTTTTTAAAGTTTCCTCGACAATTACAATGACAACAAATTTTCCTCGACAATTAGAATTCCCCTTTAAAAAGTTTCCAACCAAATAAAATAACCAAATCATTATTTAGAGGTCAAAAATCTCCAGCAAGTTGGCTAGCTAGGCGGCCTTCTCATCCCATCTTCCATTCAAATTTCCAAACAAATCATTATTTAGAGCTCAAATTTTGACTCATAATATAATCCCATTCAAGAGCTACCTCTCTTCCATGAATTATGTTGACCGTGGGAAAGAAAAGAAAATGTGATTACAAACTTTTTATTGAAATTAAAAACTTCAAACAAGTCCAACTTGGATAACATCTCTTGAGACTGAGATATGAAAAGTCTAAAAAGTGAAAATATTGGCACAAAAGATTCAATAAATTTTGTCAAAGTACACGACTGAAGTTTCTTGAATATTACGATAGCCACAAATTCAAAAGAGCATGGACAAAATTAATATTAGAATTAGTAAACATTAGGACGAGTAATAGTTAAAGAGAGCCGACCAATATTTGAAATTGTTTAATATCTAAAAAGTAATTCACCGATATCATTAAGTTTAGGCTTTACTCCTAGCCAAGGATTGTGATTTAATTTTTCGAGTTAATTCCGTTTTTTTTTATTTTAAGAAATATTTCGAGAAATGTTTCGATGTGTAAAGAAAAAACGTACAATTTTCGAAGATAAATAAAATATATAATTAATTAAAGGGTATATTAATATGTGAAAAAAATAATATGCAAGTACATAAATGTATTAAACACATTAAATGAAATTAAAACACATATAATTAGAAAATCAAAGGGTAGTTTAAAAAATCAATACATAAGGAGAAGAAGTGATAATTAGGGAATTAGGGCTTCATCTCCTTGCCTTTCTCCCCTTCCATCAATTCCCACACTAGACTCTCCACTTCATATCTTTTAACATTGTTGTCGATTTCCATCCCTACCCTATGAGTACAAGAGTATTGACAAATCGTATGTTGTTTTGAAAAAAAAAATGGCCAACTAATCACAGGGACACCACCGCATATTGTATCCAATATTGAGTTCCAACCACTGTGAGTTAAGAAACTCCTATAGAAGGGTGTTTCAGGACTTGTTCTTGTGGACACCAGCTCGATATCAAACTCTTCGCTTTGGTTTCTTGTGGACACCAGCCACTGTTGTCACGCCCCAATTTTCGAGAAAAATGAAATCCTAAAATACACGTAGGATTTTTAATTTTCCCAAAACTCGGGACGTGAAATTCAATAACAACAGAAAAATTTAGCAGCAATGACAAAAATATAGTTTAGAAAATAGGAACAAACTAAAATTTATACAAAACTCTAACCAAGAAAAACTGACGTCGCTAGCCCCACTAGCGGAAGTTCCGTAACGCTGCTCAAAGTCTCTAAACCTGAAAGGATAATCGGCTACATTCCCAAAGGAATGTACCCAAGAAGCAAAAGCTCACTTGGGTCAGCAATAAAGCTGGTGTGAGAAATCTTCATCCCAAAATCAATAAAATCGCACGTGATAAACATCAAACTAAACACAAACAATATACAAACACACCAACAAGTAGTTCCTCAACGAGGCAAAAATGTCGCGCAAGAAAACACAGTCCAAAGAATTTAGTTCCTCATCGAGGCCATCATATCATCATCCCAATTAAGTAAAAATACATTTACTTATACTTACCCTATAGAAGTCAACTATGGCAAGTCTGACCTGCAGAAAAATTAGTGGATTTGCCATCCTGCATGAAAATGGTTAGAAGTAATATAAACTTACTTTATTCATTTTTATTTGAATTTGATTCATCTTTTTAACGGAATGATCACTTAGATGATACCACATTCGCACCACCTCCGTACCAAACATACATGCTCGTATGCCTCTCTCATATAAAGGAGGACTACTCTGTCATCCATGCCCAAGTCGGGACATCACATACAGGCATGCATTGCGGATACCCCTAACTATATGAGTACCAAAAGCCACCCTTGGGCTATCAATGCGCATAAACTCACGTCACATTTTTTACGGATAAATATCAAAGCCTATTTTAGGCATACAAATTCACCACATTTTCAAAAGACTAACTCGAAGGTTATTTTAGTTTCTCTAGTAAGAAATGGGTGCCCCAACTCTGCAAGACGACCCACTGGTCATTTAGTTTCTCTAGTAGGAGAGGAGAATATAATAAACAAAAGAGGTGTGGTAGTTCTAAGTGATACAAGTCCAAGTGGTTTATATTTTCAGAAATCAAGGTTTACCAATATCATTTATTTTTGATAATTCAGAATTCCTCCACAATGACATTTTGTCATACATAAATTGATTCACAATCTATCCACCCACATTTTTGGGGAAAACATAGCATATTCAAAAATCATGTTTTATAATAACACGGTGATCAAGTAACATTTTGTCATTCATAATGAAATTCACCCCTTCCTTTGGGAGAACATAACCATTTCAAAATGCTTACATACAGATGAACACCATTAATCTTAAATGGTCCTACATCAATAGAATCAACGAGACATCAAAACAAAACAAACCATAGTGCAAAATCAAACACTACTACACATAACCTCTCTGTAACAAAACTCACTTTACTCTGACTAGCCATTCATCGAAACCATTAAGATCCCAAAATTAATAACACCACATTTGGATTAGAGAAGTTCCAAAGCACTTCACTTCATTATGATAATCTGTTATTGCAGCCCAAGTCTAACTAGCCTCGTTATATAGAGAGTTTGGGTGCAAATATTATCCCATATGTTATTAAGTTTTGCTCTTATTCCGATTAGTGTTGCACCCAGAATTTAACATTATTTCCCTAGAATTTTTTTTTATTTATGTTTATTTTCGAACCTTCTCTTATTCTAAAATCAATATGGCATTCAAACTTCATATGCAACAAAAAAAGACAATCAATGCCAATCTTCGTCATTTTATAAACATCAACCAAGGGAATAGACACCCACTGATTGTCCATGTATAACAACAATCTATATTTATCAAATAAGTATATATTGTTTCTACTATTTATTTCTAGAAATGTGGTTTCATCAACTTCATTTCTAGTGTATGCAGAGAAAATGATTTCATAACAATCAAACACATCCTAAATGTCATTTGGATTTAGTAAGATCAATTACATTGACCAACTAAATTAACCAAACACCCAATAACTCGAGCAACGCAACGGTAGTCTAAGATGCTCTGTCCATGCAATGAGCCCTTCTACTACCTGAACATGCAGCACATGACTGACAGTCTTGGCTATTTTGGAGCCACACAATCAGTCTTCATGAGAACTAATAAAATTCAGCCTAGGACAGAACATGCTCATCGCCTCGCCCAGCCTAGTGCCAAGGACTACATAGCCTCAGATATTTTACTCTATTATAACCTACCTACTCACAAAGGTATCTTTCATCATGCAACCATTCAGTGTCATGAAAAAAAAAACAGATAGCTGTTTGCCTGTATGGAAATGAATTTGTAAGATTGTATTATTATAGTTGTATACTTGGTTGTAGTAGCAGTGCTCAAGAATGAGCATGTTTTGGACTGTATTCAGATTTATTTTGTTTGTTTGTTTCCATATCTTTTTGGTATGATATCCAAGGGGATCTGGCATTCATTTTACTAGAACTTGGACATAAAACTGTTGGACAGGCAACATTCAGTTTTATACAACTTCCCTAGTCTTTTATCAAAAGTAGCTCCAAAATTTTCTTATATGAGGCTCTGGTTTCCTTTCGGGTTCAATCAAGGCTAGAGTCACTTAACCAGTACTGGTTGCATTCAATCTAAGATTCCAAGGCAATATTTGTCCTAAATACAATCAATATTTCTACAAAAACAACATGAACCAAAATTCACATCAGACACAAATAAACTAATAATTACTTAACACAGATAAAACCAATAATTAATTGGACATTCGATTTATCATTCAAGTTGCTTGAATGAAAGACCTGTAGGACCATATCCAATTCAAATAGTGAACAAGCAATTTCTAAATAGGCAACATAATAGATATACAAACATAACGAACTGATGGGGTTTCAATCTTTAGACAACGAAGAGAAACTCACAGTAAAAGAGAACGAATGAAGAAAACTCACAGTAAAAGATAAAGGCCTGAAGAAAACTCATTGCAAATTGCAAAGGATTGCGCAGCCAACACAATCGTCCCATCATATCCTGCCGCCTGTGATTTCTCCCAATCATCCAAACACCCATCTTCTTCATCTTCCTCACTGAAATTTCCCGAATAGCAACCGCTAGTGCTGCTTATGCTACTGCTACTTCCACAACTACTCCCCGGGCGATCTTTCCTCGAATCATTCGCCCCCATCACGCTGCTGCCCGGGCTATTAACAACTGAATCCAAATCGCTGTCATGCAAACTGGATCCGTCCGTCTCCTCCTTACATCCCTTGTTCTTATCTGCATTAATCCCTCGCCGATCCAAAACTTGGGAAAGCCATTGCTCGCGCCTTGCATCCAACTTGCACTGCTTCAATTTCGCCATTTTGTTCGTTCTCTTCTTCTTCCCGAAATCCCTTCCATCCTTAGCTGCCAAGGCAGTAACGGAACCATTCACAATTGAATCGGAGCCCATGATTCCAAACCTTCAACGCAAATCGAACAGATTTCTAGAAAACCCTAAATTCAATTTCGTTGGAAGATAAAACCCTGAAAATATCAAGTGGATAACGAAAGTCTCTTTCTGATCTGAATCTTCTCAACCAACATCTCGCCACTGCAACAACACACATCGCCTCCACCTATCAACAACCATCTCGCCACCATTCAGACAACATTAACACACCACCCCCACCATCACCATCGAAGGAAAAAAAATGCAAAGAAGGGAAGGAGAAAGAAGAAAAGAGGGTTTTTGCACGAGAGAAGAAGGAAGGGTTTTTGTTTATACAGTGTGGGTGGCTATTCGCCCCCATTGGACTTTTGAAAGCACCCACCTTCTAAACTCACCAAATAAAACCCTAAATTTTGAAATTCACATTCAATTAAATGTAACTCTATTTTATTTAATTCAAAATAAAAAAAAATAGTTTTATGAAATTCAGGGGTGTTACAACTGTGATGCTTCCAAAATTCACATACACTACCGAGTTAGGTGGCTTGGAATCAAGCCATTTAAGATACACTTCACCTCAGTTTCCATAGATTTGCTCCAAGTGATTTGATACCATCATCCTTTGATAATCTCTTCTATGAGAAATTGCAGAGGTCCTATAGTATAGCTAGGGGGTAAAAGAGGCTTCATGGCATCCAAAACCGCACTTTTGAAAGCATGGCAATATAGAATTCTAATAGCAAAATGAACATTTGCTTTCTCTATTGAGAAAGAGCAGAGTATGACATTCTATTTATAATAAACCAACTCTAAGTAATTACATCTCATCATAATAGAATACCAAAATACAGTTCATCACTTAATTACACTGTGATTCTTGTTGATGTGGCACTATAATGTGTTTTTGCTGACATGGCTGAGATTGCTGACTTGGATGTTGTCTATCATCCCCCCCCCCCCTCTCAAGAGCAAGGGGCAAGGAACAAGGCCAAGATGGGATTTGAGATAAGCAAACCTTGCACTTGTCAAATGTTTGGTGAGAAGATCTGCAGGCTGCTCAGCAGTTGGAACAACTTGGAGAAGCAAAACACCTTTGAGAACATGATCGCGTATGAAATGAAGATCAATTTCAATATGTTTAGTCTTGGCATGAAAGACGGGATTCTTAACAAGGTGATAAGCACTAACATTGTCATACCAGAGAACAGGAGGTCTAGAAATAGAAATACAAAGCTCCTTCAACAACGCTTGTATCCAGATGACCTCAAAAGTAGCAATAACAAGTCCTCGGTATTCATATTTAGCGCTGCTTCTTGAGACCACACGCTGTTTAGTAGCAGACCAAGACACCAAATTGCCACCTAAATAAATCAAGTAACCACTAGAGCTACGTCTATCAACAGGATGGGATCCCCAGTCAGAACTAGAGAAGGCCTCAATAGCAAGGTCTCGAGCAGGTTGGATAAACAAACCATCATAAACTGAACCCTTTAGATAACGCAAGATGCGCTTGACAGCCAACTAGTGAGACGTGGTGGGCATTTGCATAAACTGACAAGCTTTAATATTTACTTCAAATGCAATGTATGGTCTGGTCATGGATGCATATTGAAGAGCACCAACAATGCTGCGATAGGCAATGACATCCATTAGTGGAGTTCCATACTGTGATAGAGCTTACCAACAACACCTGGAGTAGGATAGGGTTTGCAATCAACCATAGTAGCACGTGTAAGAAGGTCTGAAATATATTTAGGCCGACTGAGGTGCAGTGCACCATTGCAGCGAGTAACTTCAATACCCAAGAAGTAAGATAACGACCCCAAGTCACGCAGAGCAAATACCGAGTTTAGTTGAGCAATGAGAGATGAAATATGGCATGAAGAACTCCCTATAACAATTATGTCATCAACGTAGATCAGGATGATAAGGGTGGAATGCGTATCAAATCTGACAAACATTGAACTATCAGTACGATAAGCATCGAAGCTCCAATGCATAAGAACACAACTGAGTTTAGAAAACCAAGCGCGAGGGGACTGCTTCATACCATACAAGGATTTCCGCAATTCACAACTTTGGTTGGAAATTGTTTGTCCAAAAAACTAGGAGGTTGAGCCATGAAGACTTGTTCTTCGAGATCTCCATTCAAGAAGGCACTATGAACATCAAGCTGACGAATATCCCACTGTAAACTCACTGGAATTGTGAGAACAATACGGATAATTGCAGCTTTGACCACTGGACTAAATGTCTCAAAATAATCCAAACCGTAAGTTTGATTGAAACCTTTGGCAACGAGACGAGCTTTATATCTGTCAATGCTCCCATCAGGTTTGTATTTGAGTTTGTAAACCCATTTACAGCCTATGACATTCACACCACAGGTGGATCAACTAATACCCTAGTACCATTCTTATGTAAGGCAGAGATTTTCTGTTCCATAGCATGAATCCAATGAGGATCCTTGAGAGCTTGTCGCAAAGTAGTGGGCTCAGAGACTTTAATAGCTGATAAATCAAGCATAGGTTTCTTCTTTGAAATGCCAACCATAGAACGAATAACCATCCGAGTAGGAAGAGGAGGTACTGGCAGAGATATAGTAGCATCAGGAAGTGTAGAAGGAACAGTAGGTGAGATAATTGGAGGAGTAGGAAAAGTGGCAGGTGGTAGATCAAGAGGAGGAAAAGTAATGGGAAATGAAATAGGAGTAGTAGAAGAGATAGGAGTAGGAAGGCAAAAGGAAATCACAGTAGGCATCTCAGTGGAAGTAGTAGTGGATGGAAGTATGAAAGGAGAATTGTGCATAGGAAAACTGAATTCATCAAACACCACATTAGATGTAACATACACTCGACCAGACACTTGATCTAAGCGCAGAAAACTCTTATGATCTAAGATATAACCTAGAAAAACACAAGAAATAGAATGGAATTGGAGCTTATATTGGTTATATGGACGAATAAATGGAAAGCAAAGACACCCAAATACATGAAGAGCTCGATAGTCAGGTACACGATTAAAAAGAACTTGGTAAGGAGATTGAAGATTAAGAACTCTAGTGGGCATACGATTAATGAGAAATACAGCTGCTTGAAAAGCATATTGGCAAAATTTGACAGGCATATGAGCATGAGCCAACATAGCAAGAACTATTTCAACAACATGCCTGTGTTTGTGTTCTACTCTGCCATTTTGTGAGGAAGTGTGTAGACAAGAGAAGGAATGTCCAATGCCAGATTCCAATAGAAAAGATCGAAAAGCCTTGAATTCACCCCCATTATCAGATTGAATACATTTAATAGAAGTGTTAAATTGGTTTTCAACTCGAAGTTTAAACACTTTGGACATAGACAAGGCTTGATCTTTGGAATGAAGTGGAAAAAACCAATTAAATATGGAAAAATCATCTACAAACAATAGAAAAAATCGAGCACCAGATGTAGATTTAACTAATGCAGGACCCCAAATATCTTATGAATGAGTTGCAATGGACTAGACGCATGAAAAGAAGATAAAGACGTAGGTAAACAATGGATTTTTGCAAGTTGACAAGAAGAACATATAAAAGGACGAGTTTTATTAAATGGAACATTACAAACTTGCAATAAATGATGTACAGCATCAACTGATGGATGACCTAGTTTGTAAATTGTTCATTATTAGCAATACAAGAAGTAAAAATAATACTGGAATCATTTGAGAAAGTATTAGAAACTCTGGACAAAATAGCAGGAACACTGGAACTGGATGCAAACGCAAGATTAGGATCAGGAATTTGTATAGGCCATTAGCAAGCTTGCCATGAGCTAAAACCTTCCTCGAATATGGTTCCTTCGAAAAGAAATGGTCGAACCAAAATTCAATAAGCACATTGTTATCGGCACAAAATTTAGCAACACTTATAAGATTGGTGGACAAAGAGGGTAAATGGAAAACTTGTTTTAGAAGAAAATGTGAAGATGAACTATTATGAGGAGAAGAAAAAGATAAGGAACCAATATGAGAAATGAGAAGAGAAGTACCTTTTCCAACAGTTACTTTGTCAGAACCAGCATAGGGAGAGAGATTAGAAAGTCATCCTTGATCGTTAGTCAAATGATGGCTTGCTCTCGAATCTAAGTACCAACCCTCATTGTTAGAGAGATTGGAAGCTGCTGCCAGTGCTGGTGTGGTAAATTTAGAGCCAGATGAAGACCCAGAGTTCAAGGAACCAGCTGAATGATGAAAATGAATATCAAAGCGATGGTAACAAGCAAGAGCCACATGCCCATATTTACCACACAACTGACACTGTGGTCTATCGCTAGACTGTCTATTGTTCTGATTATTGTAATGACCAGTTTGCTGACCATGGTTGGATCCATACTGATGACCAAACTGTTGTCCATATGACTGCCCATAATCCTGACTATTGAAGCTATTGCCTCTGCTACGACCACGTCCCCTATTGGACTGGCCACCATAGTTGTGGTTCCTTCCTCTGCCATAGCCAAAACCTCGACCAAAATTCTGCCCACTACCATGTTTATGATCAGAATTAGCAAAATTTGCTGAGATAGGTGGAATATTATCCATAGAGCTTTGTTGCTCAAGATGGTTCTCAAAAGCCAACAACATATTGTGCACTGATTCAAGCGAGATCTGATCATCTCGGACATTAATTGTTGTAACTACTGCATTATATTCAGTGCCTAAACCACTTAAAAGATTCATTATATGATCTTGTTCTGAAACCATCTCACCAATGGTAGCTAAATTATCTATTGCACTCTTAATTTTCATTATGTAATCAATCATGAACAATGACTTTCTTGGTAAACTGTAAGTCCAGTTGTAATTGCATAATCCGAGCTCTTGAAGATGATGAAAAGATCTGTTCTAAGGCCTTCCAGGTCGAGAAAAAAGGTGGTGTGAACAATTATTTGAGCCATTATGGCTGGTGTAAGAGAGGCATAGATCCAATTCAATATAGTGTGATCTTGTCTTCTCCAAGTGATAAAAGTAGGGTTAATAACCTTGACTTAATTCTTTCGCTGGACAAATCAAAATTCTTTCAATAAAGTCTTCAAAAACATTTGCAAAAAATATATTATCAATTTGCGATTTTCTAGAGTATGTAATTTGTTCTATCAAGTTTTATTGGCAGAGTATGATTCAAGACTTGATAAGAAGGAGTAGAAGATACAATGGAGTTTTGACCTGAATTGAGAGAGCTACAAGAGGATGACGATTGTGCAGGTTCAGTCGCCATGAATGAAAAGAAAAAGCTTCTTGAAGGAACTAAAAACAACAATCGATCAAAGAAGAAGAGAAGCTCAAAAGCTCTGATACCAAGATAGAATTCTAATAGCAAAATGAATATCTACTTTCTCTATTGAGAAAGAGCAGAGTGTGACATTCTATTTATAATAACTAATCAAGGTACATTTTGGGTTCATTAAACCAACTCTAACTAATTACAGATCATCATAACAGAATACTAGAATACAGTTCATCACTTAATTACACTCTGTGATTCTTGTTGATGTGGCACTATAATGTGTCTTTGCTAACATGGCTGAGACTGCTGACTTGGATGCTGTCTATCATGGAATGTTTTGATAACAATGCCAGAAGCTTTTGTGCATCTTGAGAGAGTTTATGCAAAATAAAAATAAAGATTATAGATATAAATGACAAAAAAAAACACCTTTGATTGTATGACAGCTTTCTACCAGATGCCTATAATGAAGATAGACCATTACGCCACAAGAGCTAGGAGTCCAAAATGTGGCATAGGTCAACCCTAACACGGAAAAAGCTTCAACATGGCCCCAAGCGGACATATTCTCAAAACATTGTTCAGTCTGTAAGTCAAGCGTCCAAGCCCAAGTCTCGGCCAGCCCAAGAGACATGGGTCTTGAAGCTTGGCCCACAATAAGACCCGAGCACAATCGAAGAGTTGTTGCAGACCCGAGATTCGTTCGTGCCAATCAACTCTTCACTCAATCAAACATTGGGTCCTAAACAAAGCCAAGTGCCAAAGAGACTATCTTTGTGAAGTTTTTCTATGGATACCTCCTTGTTGCTGAAAACAGCCTTGTAGTGCTACAAAGAACCATCAGATTTTGGTAAACCCTAGTAGTAAAAACTCATTAAGATGTTGATTCCTCTCCTCAAGAATAAACTATTGTGAAGTTTACCAACAAAGAATTATTGATATTTAAAGGATAGAATAAAAAATTAAACTTCCAGTCTTGAAACTCACTAAATATCTGGAAAACAAAATCCACTGCTACTTTAAACTGATTTCCTCGCGGGAGGACAGAAGCACTTCATTCACCAGTTTGTCCAAATTCACACAAGAAGATCCACCAGGTCTGGCCGACTCTTCAGCACTTTTCTTCCATTTCATGGCCCTCTTCCTCATTTCCTTACCTTTATCTCCTTCCATCAGCTCCTTCACAAGATTCTCTACTTCGTCTCTTTTAACATTGTTGTCAATCTCCATCCCTATACCCCAATAAGTACAAGTGAATCGACAATTTGTTTGCTGTTCAGCAACCAGCGGCCAACTGATCACAGGCACACCACCACATACTGTATCCAATGTCGAGTTCCATCCACTGTGAGTTAAGAATCCTCCCACAGAAGGATGTTTAAGGACTTGTTCTTGTGGACACCAGCTCGATATCAAACTCCTCTCCGCTGTCTCAACTGTGAACTCTGGTGGCAAAATTGCTTTCTCTTCCCTAACAAGGTCTGGTCTTATGACCCATAAGAAATGGTGTTTACTGTTAGCTAGCCCCCATGCAAACTCAACGAGTTGTTGGGATGTCATAACTATGACGCTTCCAAAATTCACATACACTACCGAGTTGGGTGGCTTGGAATCAAGCCATTTAATGCACTCTTCATCTTCTTTCCATAGATTTGCTCCAAGTGATTTGAGACCATCATCATTTGATATCTCTTCCATGAGCAATTGCAGAGGTCCTATAGTATAGATAGGGGGTAGAAGAGGCTTCATGGCATCCAAAACCGCACTTTCGAAAGCATGGAATGTGTTTATAACAATGCCAGAAGCTTTTGTGCATCTTTCTGCTTCTTGAATTAAAAAGTTGAGCATGATGTCATTGGCATCTGTTGTTCTGATAAAGCTCGGAATATCTCTCAGACGGATATCTTCCATTCCAGGAATGAAGTTTATAGGTGTATCAAGGTACCCATTTGTTAAATAACTCTCATCTGTAAAACACACGAATCCATAGTCAGAATGCATTTGGTTATGACAACGCTTATATGTTAATCAGACAGTTAAAACACCAAGATTCTCACTTCTATTACTATTCAATCAAACACGAGCAAAAAAAACTATTATGCAAAAAATAAATTAATGAAGTCGAGAATAAAAACACCTTTGAGTGGTGTGTAACCACTTTCTACCAGTTGCCTATAATGAAGATAGGCCATTACACCACAAGAGCTAAGAGTCCAAAATAAGACCTCCGGGATGCAAAGTTCGTCTGCAGCTTGTAGAGTGAAGCTCATACAAGCATCTGCAATAATGCAAGTTACTGCAGGAGAAGATGGAGATTTGTTGAGCTTAGCCAAGAGATCGCGGAATGGACCTATGCAGGTTTCCGTCGTGGACTTGCATAGGGCTGTGAGGTTCTGGTTACCATCAGTGTCAGAAAGTGGGAGACCGTCTGGGATGGTTTCAAATCTGAATCTAGGCAAGCCTTTGACAGAAGCTAGGCCTCTAGATTTGATTAGACGATTGTGATTGAACTCAGTGTTAATGAAGGTGATATGGAAACCTTTACAGTAGAGAAGTTTTGCTAGTTTAAGCAAGGGGTTGATATGGCCTTGTGCTGGGAATGGGACACAAACTGCATGAGGCATCTTTGCTCTTCAAAGTACAGAGTTGTGGTTTTCAAGGGATAGGTTTTTTTGATGCAAACTGAATTTTGCAAAATTTCAGTCTATTTAGAGACTGAAATAAGACTCCTAACAGAAATGCTAATCCTACTCAAATAAAAAATAAGACTCCTAAACATAAATTTTAATCATACTCAAAACAGACAAATATTAATTCCTACAACTATTAGACTTGAAAAATAAACAAACTTTCCTAATATAATTAAATTCCTAAATTTTCAAATAAAAGTACGCTAAAATTGGATTAATTGGAAAAGTACAATCCTACTCAAAACAGTTAACTGTGAAGTGGTGAAGTACATAAATCATCAATATCCACATCAAAGTCACAAACATTGTCACCATATTAATCACTTACACTATCTTCACCATATTGTACCTTCCATTTCTTCATCATCCTCGTCTATAATCTTCATGTTCTACTCGGATTACTTGATCTTATACTTTGGTACCACATCACCAACTCCCCCTAGCACTAGCGTTTTGTTTATGAAAACAAAATATTTTCTTTAGAAAAATAAAATGTAATGTTTCCAATAAGAAATTAGCGAAACTAGTTGAATCAGAGTATTTGGGAGAGTAAAATGTGCGCCCAGAGAGTAATACAATAACTAATATGAAAGTGAGGCCAAATGTTGGGCAGCCAGAAGAGGAGGCGATCACCATCTACTTGGACAACCCAACTAATATGAAAGCAATTCAGATAGGCTCTAACCTTAACAAATCGTTGACAGATCAACTAGTCACACTCTTAAATGAGAACCACGATGTGTTTGCCAGGGCAATAAAAGACATGGTTGGAATTGACCACTCAATAATCTCACACTGACTGGCATTCACTCCCAACTTGAAGCCCATTCAGCAGAATAGGAGGCCGGTGGCAGCCGAGCGCAACCAAACCATTAGTAAATAAATGCAAAGGTTAGTGAACGTCGACAAGATTAGGGAGTCTCACTACCTAGATTGGCGCTCAAACACGATCCTAGTAAAAAAAAATAGAAGTGGAAGGCCTAGGAGGACTACACGGGCTTTAATAAAACATGCCCAACAGATAGCTTTTCATTACCTCAAATAGACCAGATCATAGACGCGACATCCAGACATAGCCTTACTCAGCTTCATGGACACGTACTCTAGCAACAATCAGATCAGCATGCACCCAATGAATCAAGAGAAAACCTCATTCATAACGGACATAAGCATATATTGCTACTGGATAATGTCATTCGGATTGAAAAATGCGTGGGAAAAATACCAATGGTTGGTGAACCGAGTGTTCAAGGGGCAGATTGAAAAGACTTTGAAAGTCTATATCGATGACATGCTGGTTAAAAGCTTCCATAGTCTCGATCACCTCGTGGACCTTCAGGGAGCCTTCTACCTTCGCAAATACCGAATGAAGCTCAAACCTCAAATTGCACATTCGGAATATAGTTAGAAAAATTCCTGGCTACATAGTCAATCAAATGGGGATAGTGGCTAACCCAAAAGAAAATTCAGACTCTTCTCGACATGAGACCTCCCACAAATATAAAAGAGGTTCAAAGCCTGACTAGGAGGGTGGCAGCCTTGAATAGCTTCATCTCAAAATCCTCAGACAAGTGCATCCCTTCCTTCAAGATCCTAAAGGGGAACAAAGAATTTCAATGGGGAGAGTAGTGTGAACATGCCTTCCAAGATTAGAAGGCATATATGGGAAGCACTGAGTTGCTCTTGAAACCTATTCTGGGTGAGACACTCTACTTATGCCTCTCAGTGTCGGAGTACGCTATCAGCTCAGCTCTGATACGAGAATAGAAAGGGAAATAGAAGCTCGTCTACTACATCAACAAAACATTTGATGAGGCGAAAGTCAACTACCCTAACATAGATTCTGACCTTAGTGTAGGTAATTTCCTCCAGAAAACTGAGCCTTTACTTCTAAGCTTACTCGATAACAGCTTTGATCGAGTACCCGCTCTGGTCAGTGTTACACAAGTCAGAGTTGTTAGGAAGAATGGTTAAATGGTTAGTAAAGCTAAGATAATTTGATATCCATTACGCTCTGAAAACGACAATCAAGTGCTGGTAGACTTCATCGTCGAGTTCAAAACAAGATAATTGAAGTTGACGTGTCATCCAATGTGAAGGGTCTGGCAAAGAGATGAAAACCTCGAGCCACCTTCACAAGGATGGATCCTGCGATGTGATGGGTCATCCAATGTGAAGGGTTGCAAACCTAGGATCATAGAAGGCTATCAAATTTGGCTTGTGTGCTTCAAACAATGAAACACAATATGAGGCCCTCCTAGCTAGGCTAAAACTAGCCAAAGGAATTGAAATAGACGAAATCACGGTGTTTAGCAACCCCTGACTGGTGGTAAATCAGATGAACGATGAATTCGATGTTAACCTGAATGAGGTTCTATTGTGAGAAAGTAATTGACACCAAAAGAGGCTTCAAGATAATTCTACTCCGCTATTTTTCCAAAAGAGACAACCAGGAAGTCGACACTCTGACCGGATGGCCTCGTCCGCAACGTGTGATTCAGACGCACTCATAGAGTTCCAGAAAGAAGTTGGCCCTAGAGGAACAAGGGCTCCATGAAACTTTCTCCGCAAGCAAGGAGACTAGCTGGATGAGTCCTCTTATCAGCTACATAAAAGATGGAGCCCTCCCAGCAAAGAAGCTAGGCTTGGGTTTTTATGGCTACTAACTATACATTTTTATGTCTATTAATAATTGCTATTCTCCATTATTGTTACTCGCCTAATTTTTTATTTTCAATGCAATTTGATTGATAATTGCAAATATAAAATATAAAAATAAAAAATTGTTTAATATAAAAACTTATTTTCAATCCTCTTGGAGGGTATGGTTTTTATTATGGCTATTGACAATTATTATTTCTAACATTGTGACCTGCACCTTACCTTTTTTTTTTTTTTTTTATCAATGCAAATTTATATGTAATTACAAACATTAAAAAATGAATTGTTTGTTCACAAGTATTATAAAACCTGCAAAAAAAATATTTAAAATAATAACTATATAATTCAATGAAAATATATACAATTAGCCAACTCATACAAAATTTGAGGCTCATATAAACCATTTTATTCTACTAAATTGTACTATGATCTTATTATGTTCACAAATTTTAGATTTTTAAAACTTCAACTAGATACTTATCCTAATTATTTTGTAATTTTAGTTATATATTATAGTTATATACTTGCTAAGGTTATCGATATTGTGACCTTATTTTGGCTTAAATTTGGACTACAATGGATTCAATTTGGTATATGTAATGTACTTTTGCTAGTTGTATTTTTTATTAGTTACTAGCTCGGGTAGGAAAAGTTTTTTAGCTCCGCCCTTGATAACTCCGATTATCAACTAATAATTATTTAACGTTTCCCCACCCCTTGACTAAAATCGTGGATCCGCTACTACTTGCATCAATATCTAACTTAAGCATCGGAGTGCCTTCGGCCACTATATTGGTGATCCCTGTCTAACTGCTGCTCATTTTTGGAGGCTCGAGATCAGTAAGGACAAATATGAACACATCAGTTTTGTGTCGTTTGTGGGGAGACGACACATTTTCCCTGAAATGAATATTCAAGGTTCTTTCTAGCTAAGCAGAGCATCGAATATTGGCGGTTCCTGGCTAACCGCTGCTCATTTTTGCAGGTTCGAGATTAGCACTGAGTTTTGGGCTTCTAAGCTATTGAGGATATTATATATTAAATATATATAATGTAGGTGGACAGTCATGTGAATAATAGTTGAGATGTTTGGTCGATAATCAGATTCTCTTAATCAACATTAAAAAAAATAATTATACCCATAAATTTGTAACTAAAAATAAAATTTAAAATGGCATCAAATATTTCATTATTTAAGGAGTGGTTGGTTCCCATCTCCACGCCCACAACATTTCTTGTCGGCTTTCTAAGGAAATCATAAATAATTCCTAAAGCCCAACTCTCAATAACAATTACTAAGGGGGGTGTATTGTATCTGGATTGTGTGGGCAATTTAATAAATTCCATGGATTCTGAAAATCCAAGTGTATTCAATTTGGATTTTAAAAAGTCCACAAAAGTCTAGGGGTATTCAATCAGGATTTTAAAAAGTCTTTTTGAAATCCACAAAGTCCAGGGGTATTCAATATGGATTTCAAAAAGTCCACAAAAGTTTTAGGGTATTCAAAATATCATTCATATTTATGAATTTGGAAACTCATGGATTCTCATGGACTTTGTAGTGTTAGGTATAAGTAACAAAGTTCAATAGTTTGCCAGCCTCCATATCAAAGATTTCAACGTGAAAAAAAGTCTCTCAAAGTTCTTCCTTATGCCACCCATGAAGAGGTTGGTTCTCATCCTCTTGTTTTTTCAATTCTTTTTCTATCTTTGCATAGTGTTCATAGTTGCATCATTGATGATTTTGGATTAGGGTTTGAATTAAATTATTAGGATTTATAAGTTGTGTTAGGGTTTGGATTAAATTAAAATACGTATGCTATCATAATGGTAACATCTTTTTGCTGTATGGTAAAAGGATTCTTTGATTTATCATGATGACATAATGAAATTGGTGATGATGTTTGTGAACCTATTGTCACACTTTGGTTACACATGTCTTGCACCGGCAGTCATCAAATGAACTGTCAAGCAAACATAAATATATACCTTCCTACTTTGGTTGCGATTTTGTCAAGTCGATACTCCATTAAGAAATATTGTGCCTCTGTGTACTTGTACTGGATTGTATGGGGTAGAGGAATCGGAACACGAGCTATTATTAAGGCCGTTTTTCTAACTCAATCCCAACTGCAAACCTCATCCAATCCAGAGACATTTTCTTGATGAGCATTATCAAGGTGCCACTTCAAATGACGCATAGGTTGAAATCCTGAGGCTAACTTTAATCAAGAAATTTTATGTTTATACTCAGAACAAGCCCAATCCAGGCTTTTATTTTTAATTCCTAGCTCAAACTGATCCCAATGACATCGTTAAAGTTGAGCTAGTCTAGTTCAAGTTCTGGCAGATTCACGTTAGAAACCAAGATAAATTCCTTGTGGATTGATGTAACTGTTGAAATTCCGTAGTTTATAGGTAACAGTGATGTTACATGAAAATGACTTGACTTGATTGCTGTACAGACATCGCTGGATGATTGATCATGGTTTGTCTTCGATTTTTCTAGACTTCCTAGACTACATTGTTTGACATTGTGGATATACATTCTTGAGTGACACTGTCCTTCCTTTACATTTAGGCTGAAAAAATTACTTCATAAGTTACAATCAACTCTTTCTTCCATTTCCAATCTTCTTTACTTTCTTGCATGATCTGAAAGTATGTTTTCGAGTTGATTCAAATCCTTGGAAGACTCTGCAAACTCCTCTTTGTACATCTCTTCAATCATAGGCTTCCACAGTCGTACCCGGGCATTGATTAACCAATTGGAAACCTGAAACAGCAATTAGACGCCATAATGTACTACTAAGATCAACATGATTGGAAAAGAATGTTGGATAAAGAAATGGGTATGCGTAAAGATTACTTGATTCTTAGTTAGGCCCGTTTGTGATGCCAACATGAGCTTCTCCGAGTCATTAGGATATATGAAGGAAATTCATTAACGAAAGCTTAGAAATTTGCTGTAAGAAATACATAATATGAATTGGCAATGTGCATAGTTGAAGCACTTACGGATGTAGGAAGTGTTCGAAAAGCCAAGACCGAAGAACCCCCACTGAATTCTCAAGTAACCCTCTAGTTGGTCGCCATGTCTGTCAGTTTTGAACAAACCCAAGGTGTTATAGAGACAGCCCATCATTTCTGGTTACCTGTCAAGCAGACTATGTTGAGAAACTCTGCTATGTGCCTTTAGAAAGCTATGAGACAATTGTCGCTTTGATTTTCGTATTTGAGTGATTATGGCATCTCTTAAGTTGCAGAAGTGTCTTGACATGGCTTGGAAGGCCTTAGCAGTGTAAGTCTTGGCTGCTCCTATGCCTGCTATCATTTCATAAGACGAAACCATGTCTTCCATGTGATGGTAGTATTTTTCATATCTGCTGTCAAGCTGAAAGTGCATAGAACCCAAAGTGAATTTCATCTTAGCTTTTGCCGATTTATTAATGGCAATACAAGCAGTGATTTATGTGTTATATAATCTTGTGCCAAATATAAGTGATGAACGTATTAGACATCCATTGATTCAACGACCGGTGACATCAAATGGATACATATACATGAATAAGTTATTGGATGGAGACCCACATATCTTTCGGAATGTCTACAGAATGTATCCTGAAGTGTTTCGAAAATTATGTGTCATCATACAAGAGAAAACACCTCTACGGAGTACTAGATATATTTGTGTTGAAGAAATGCTTGCGACCTTTTTACTAGTTGTCGGTCAAAACAATCGATATAGTGAACCTCGAATGGTATTTGAGCGATCTCATTTCACTGTTAGCAGAAGTTTCAACAAAATCTTGAAGAGCTTGAATACAATAGCTCCAATGTTCATGGCTAAACCACCGCTACTTGATACCACACCACCTAACATAAGAGAAAGTACAAGGTTTTATCCATTCTTTAAGGTACGCAATGTAAGTTTTATGGCAAATATTTATATCACTGTATTGCTTTAATATTGGTTCTTTTCTTCTTTTTGTACATATGTTGTAATTATTTTTCTTTTTTCTCAGGATTGTATTGGAGCTATTGATGGCACACATATTCCTGCAACGGTTGTTGGACGTGAGGTCAGTAGATTCAGGAACCGTCATGGGAAACTATCACAAAATGTTTTAGCAGCTTGCAACTTTGATTTACAATTCATATATGTGCTTAGTGGATGGGAGGGTTCTGCTCATGATTCGAAAGTGTTAAATGATGCTATTTCTAGACAAAATGGACTCAAAATACCATCAGGTATAATGTTACGTGCATTAAAAATGTAGCAAACTTATTGAATTTTATACCATATAGTATAAAGTATAAACATACTAATTGCACATTTTTTTATGATCAGGTAAATATTACCTTGGAGATTGTGGATTTCCAACCGACGTCGTGTTTTAGCTCCATTTCGTGGCACTCGATATCATCTCAAAGATTTTGGCGGTCCAGGAAACCATCCTGTCAACGCAATTGAGTTATTTAATCTTCGTCATGCTTCATTGAGGAACGTAATTTAGAGAATATTTGGAATATTCAAGTCGCGATTTACAATTTTCAAATCAGCACCACTATTTCCTTACAAGACACAAGCGGAGATTGTTTTGGCATGTGCAGGATTGCATAATTTTCTTTGACAAGAATGTCGTTCAGATGAATTTCCTCCTGAACCAGAAAATGATCCGGTAGAGAATGATGAAGGTAATTTTGAATGGGATGATATTCAAACCCAAGAGCAGCAAAGAGAAAATGCTAATCAATGGAGAATGAGTATTGCTAATCAAATGTGGGCAGCAGCTCAAGCAAACATCAACGTTGCTAACAATGATAATGTAGAAAATGACCATACTCATGAAGGAGAAGAATGATCATATACAATTTTATGGACGTTTACTTCTTATTTTAAAGATGCTAATTAATGACCTTTTCTTTTTCTAGTTTTTTAGCAAATGTATCTCTATTTTATGGACATTTTTTTTGTTTCATCACTATTTACCAATTTTTTTTTTTATCTTGTAAATAATTAGAAATCTGTAAAAGTCGTTCATACAAAGTCCGTGGATTTTCATAAATCTCTAGAAAGTCTGTAGCAAAAGTCTATGGATTTAAGAAATCAGTAGAAGTCCGTGGACAATTTAAAGAGTTTGTGGACAATTTAAAGAGTCCGTGGACTTTTCAAATTATTTATCAATTTCATAAGAATTCATATACAATACACCCCCTAAATATATGAAAAAAAAAACACTCTATTCATACAAAATAAATTTTGCTGAAGAAAACGCGACAGTTTTCATCTCATTTTTAGACCATAGTTTTTTCAGTGAGATTTGCGTTGTTGTATATTAAATGTACCCAGGAACTTGTATTATCAGCACACAACTTCATACAATACCACATATTCACACAATGGTTTTCGAATGAAGCCTATTTTTCACCATTTACATTTAGCTATACTTACAATTAATTTGAGTTCTTATGGATTTAGTTAATTAAGTTGGCATCACATAAATCAATTTAACATATATCCATTTTATAAACATTAATTTTGCAAATAATGTAAATCAATCTATATTATTTTTGAACTGGATAAATGTATCCGGCTTGATAAATAAATAAAAAACAAAGAAAAATAAAAGGGCTAGGGTGCCAACATGCACTATGAAATAAATATAAAGTTAGATACAAGCCAAATATTTAGAAAACAAGGTCACCATTATTTCAATTACTTCATTTGAGGGAAGGTAGTAGCACTTCATTGACCAATTTGTTTAAATTCTCAAAGGAAGATCCACCTGGTCTAGTTGAATCTTCTGCGCTCTTCTTCCACTCCATGGCTCTGTTCTTCATCTCCTTACCCTTCTCCCCTTCCATCAATTCCCTCACTAGACTCTCCACTTCATCTCTTTTGACGTTGTTGTCGATCTCCATCCCTATACCCCAATGAGTACAAGAGTATCGACAGTTTGTTTGTTGTTCTGCAAAAAATGGCCAACATATCACAGGAACACCACCACATATTGTCTCCAATGTTGAGTTCCATCCACTGTGAGTTAAGAACCCTCCTATGGAAGGATGTTTAAGGATGTTCAATGGTGTTGTTATTTAACAATAGCAAATACAAATCAGGTAAAAAATGAGAGAGGAATGTTGGATTTGGAATAACTCTTGTTATATATATTTCCACTCACAAATCCTTCAAAATCCACAACTTTAACAAATCTATTAAAATCCACTACTTCTTGAATACCCCCTGATTTTAGTGGACTTTTGAAAAGCATGAATTGAATACCTCCTGATTTTGATAGATTTTAAAACAATCTTTTAAAATCGATATATGAATACCTCTAGATTTACATGTATTATTTTAAATCTTTTATTGAATACCCCTGAATTTTAATGAATTGAATTTTAATGAATTTTAAAATCATTTACAATCCATTAAAATTCGTAATGATAATAATAAATCTTTAATAAGTTAATTTAGCATGTTTTAAATGTATAACAATTAACAAACGTATTTGAATAAAAAAAAAAGGTTCCCTTTACTCATCTATTTGCTTCCAACGCTTGTTACCTCGTTTTGTATTGTGTCGATCAGGAGTTGATTGCAAAGAGGAAAATCAAAGTTCAGAATTAAGCTTATTAGCAAGAGTCCCAAAGTTTTTTTCTTTCAACATGCTTTTTGCAATATGCCAATATGCAAAGATGAATGTAGCTTAGCAGAGACACCCAACGCACACAAGAAAACGATAAATTACAAATATCCTTCCTATTCATGATCAATTAGCCATCAATTTTACAGTGCCAGGTCTATCAGTCAATGGCAGCAACAATTGGAACTCAATGGCTTCACGTGATGATGAAGAAAAGAAGAAGAACACACACTTCCAAGTTTCAAATTTCAACAAATTTGATGATGCATCCTTTGTTCTTTATTTCCTTTGATCAAATTTTGACTCATAATCCCATTCAAGAGCCACCTCCCATCCATAAAAAACTTCAAACAAGTCCATCTTGGATAACATCTCTTGAGACTGAGATATGAAAAGTCTAAAAAGTGAAAATATTGGCAAGTATTGTCTCACTCACAAAAGATTCAATAAATTTTGTCAAAGTACACGACTGAAGTTGCTTGAATATTACGATAGCCACAAATTCAAAAGAGCATGGAGAAAATTAATATTAGAATTAGTAAACATTAGGACGAGTAATAGTTAAAGAGAGCCGACCAATCTTTGAAATTGTTTAATATCTAAAAAGTTATTCACCGATATCATCAAGTTTAGGCTTTACTCCTAGCCAAGGATTGTGATTTTGTTTTTCGAGTTAATTTCGGTTTTTTTTATTTTAAGAAATATTTCAGTGTGTAAAGAAAAAACTTACAATTTTCGAGGATAAATAAAATATATAATGAATTTAGAAGGTATATTAATATGTGAAAAAATAATATGCAAGTAAATAAATGTATTAAACACATTAAATGAAATTAAAACACCTATAGTTAGAAAAAGTGATAATTATGAGGTGATTTCAAAAATCAATAAATAATTAAAATAATAATTAGAATAAAAAAAAACTCGAACTTACGAAGAAATTTCGAAATTTTTGAAAAACTATAAATTTAGTAGCTAGTTTTGTATTTTTACAAAAAAAAAAAACCCTCCAAAATTTATGAAAACCCTCGTAAATGTAATTTTTTCTTTCGTCCTTTTTCTTTTCGTTTTTTTCTTTTCGTAATTTCATAAATTTCGTTATTCGGTAAAAATGTAAAAACAACTACTAAAAATTACATTTTTTGGGGGATTTTATTCGAAAAGTTTCAGGGTGTTTATATAAATTTTGAGTTTTTTTTTCTTCTAATATCATTTATTCTAATTATCTATTGATTTTGAAACCAACCCTTAATTTCCTAATTATCACTTCTTCTGCTTATTATTGATTTTTTAAACTACCAATTATTTTCTAATTATAGGTACTTTGGTTTTATTTAATGTGTTTAATACATTTATTTACTTGCATATTATTTTTTCACATGTTTAATATACCCTCGAAATTCATTATATGTTTCATGTATTCTCGAAATTTTTGCATTTTTTTCTTTACACGCCAAAACATTTCTTAAAATCAGGAGACTGAAATTAATTTGAAAAACGAAATCACAATCCTTGGTTGATATAAGCCCAATATTTAGAAAACAAGGTCCACCATTATTTTGATACTTCATTTGAGGGAAGGGAGCAACACTTCATTGACCAATTTGTCTAAATTCTCAAAGGAAGGTCCACCTAGTCTAGTTGTTTCTTCTGCCTCTTCTCCACCCCATAGCTCCATTCTTCATCTCTTTACCCTTCTCCCCATCCATCAATTCCCACACTAGACTCTCCACTTCATATCTTTTAACATTGTTGTTGATTTCCATCCCTACTAAATGAGTACAAGAGTATTGACAAATCGTTTGTTGTTTTGAAAAAAAATGGCCAACTGATCACAGGGACACCACCGCATATTGTATCCAATATTGAGTTCCAGCCACTGTGAGTTAAGAAACTCCTATAGAAGGGTGTTTCAGGACTTATTCTTGTGGACACCAGCTCGATATCAAACTCCTCTCTTTGGTTTCTTGTGGACACCAGCCACTGCGATGCTTCCAAAATTCACATACACTACCGAGTTTGGTGGCTTGGAATCAAGCCATTTAAGACACACTTCACCTTAGTTTCAATAGATTTGCTCCAAGTGATTTGAGACCAACATCCTTTGATAATCTCTTCTATGAGCAATTGCAAAGGTCCTATAGTATAGATAGGGGGTAAAAGAGGCTTCATGGCATCCAAAACCGCACTTTCGAAAGCATGGAAAGATAGAATTCTAATAGCAAAATGAATATCTGCTTTCTCTATTGAGAAAGAACAGAGTACGACATTCTATTTATAATAAATCAACTATAACTAATTACAGCTCATCATAACAGAATACCAGAATACAGTTCATCACTTAATTACACTGTGATTATTGTTGATGTGGCACTATAATGTGTCTTTGCTAACATGGTTGAGATTGCTGACTTGGATGCTCTCTATCATCCCCCTCAAGTAGGAACAAGGCCAAGATGGGATTTGAGATAAGCAAACCTTGCACTTGTGAGATGTTTGGTGAGAAGATCCGCAGGCTGCTCAAGATCCGCAGGCTGCTCAGCAGTTGGAACAAATTGGAGAAGCAAAACACCTTTGAGAACATGATCGCGTATGAAATGAAGATCAATTTCAATAAGTTTAGTCTTGGCATGAAAGACAGGATTCTTAGCAAGGTGATAAGCACTAACATTGTCATACCAAAGAACAGAAGGTCTAGGAATAAAAATACAAAGCTCGTTCAACAACGTTTGTATTCAGATGACCTCAGAAGTAGCAATAGCAAGTCTTCGGTATTCAAATTTAGTGCTACTTCTTGAGACCGCACGCTGTTTAGTAGCAGACCAAGACACCAAATTGCCACCTAAATAAATCAAGTAACCATTAGAGCTACGTCTATCAACAGGATGAGATCCCCAGTCAAAATCAGAGAAGGCCTCAATAGCAAGGTCTCGAGCAGGTTGGATAAGCAAACCATCATAAACTAAACCCTTAAGATAACGCAAGATGCGCTTGACAGCCAACTAGTGAGACGTGGTGGGCATTTTCATAAACTGACAGGCTTTAATATTTACTTCAAATTCAATGTCTGGTCTGGTCATGGATGCATATTGAAGAGCACCAACGATGCTGCGATAGGCGGTGACATCCATTAGTGGAGTTCCATCATACTGTGATAAGAGCTTACCAACAGCACCTGGAGTAGGAGAGGGTTTGCAATCAACCATAGCAGCCCGTGTAAGAAGGTCTGAAATATATTTAGCCCGACTGAGGTGCAGTGCACCATTGCAACGAGTAACTTCAATACCCAATAAGCAAGATAACGACCCCAAGTCACGCAGAGCAAATACCGAGTTTAGTTGAGCAATGAGAGATGAAATATGGCATGAAGAACTCCCTGTAACAATTATGTCATCAAAGTAGATCCGGACGATAAGGGTGAAATGCGTATCAAATCTGACAAACATTGAACTATCAGTACAAGAAGCATTGAAGCCCCTACGCATAAGAACACAACTGAGTTTAGAAAACCAAGTGCGAGGGGACTGCTTCATACCATACAAGGATTTCCACAGTTTCCAACCAATCCAAAAAACTAGGAGGTTGAGCCACGAAGACTTGTTCTTCGAGATCTCCATTCATGAAGGCGTTATGAACATCAAGCTGACGAATATCCCACTATAAACTCACTGCAATTGTGAGAAAAATACGGATATATGCAGCTTTGACCACTGGACTAAATGTCTCAAAATAATCCAAACCGTAAGTTTGATTGAAACCTTTGGCAACATGACGAGCTTTATATCTGTCAATGCTCCCATCAGGTATGTATTTAAGTTTGTAAACCCATTTGCAGCCTATGACATTCACACCACAGGTGGATCAACGAATACCCTAGTACTATTCTTATGTAAGGCAGAGATTTCTGTTCCATAGCATGAATCCAATGATGATCCTTGAGAGCTTGTCGCAAAGTAGTGGGCTCAGAGACTTTAGTAGCTGATAAATCAAGCATAGGTTTCTTCTTTGAAATGCCAACCATAGAACGAGTAACCATCCGAGTAGGAATAGGAGGTACTGGCAAAGATACAGTAGCATCAGGAGGTGTAGAAGGAACAGTAGGTGAGATAATTGGAGGAGTAGGAGAAGTGGCAGGTGGTAGATCAAGAGGAGGAGAAGTAATGGGAAATGAAAGAGGAGTAGTAGAAGAGATAGGAGTAGGAAGGCAAGAGGAAATCACAGTAGACATCTCAGTGGAAGTAGTAGTGGATGGAAGTAAGAAAGGAGAAATGTGCATAGGAAAACTGAATTCATCAAACACCACATTAGATGTAACATACACTCGACCAGACACTTGATCTAAGCACAAAAAACCCTTATGATCTAAGATATAACCCAGAAAAACACAAGAAATAGAATGGAACTGGAGCTTATATTGGTTATATGGACGAATAAATGGAAAGCAAAGACACCCAAATACATGAAGAGCTCGATAATCATTTAGACGATTAAAAAGAACTTGGTAAGGAGATTGAAGATTAAGAACTCTAGTGGGCATACGATTAATGAGAAATGCAGCTGCTTGAAAAGCATATTGGCAAAATTTGAATGGCATATGAGCATGAGCCAACATAGCAAAACCTGTTTCAACAACATGCCTGTGTTTGTGTTCTACTCTTCCATTTTGTGAGGAAGTGTGTGGACAAGAGAAGCAATGTCCAATGCCAGATTCCAATAGATTAGATCGAAAAGCCTTGAATTCACCCCCATTATCAGATTGAATACATTTATTAGAAGTGTTAAATTGGTTTTCAACTCGAAGTTTAAACACTTTGAACATAGACAAGGCTTGATCTTTGAAATGAAGTGGAAAGAACCAATTAAATCTGGAAAAATCATCTACAAACAATAGAAAAAATCGAGCACCAGATGTAGATTTAACAAATGCAGGACCCCAAATGTCCGTATGAATTAGTTCCAATGGACTAGATGCATGAAAAGAAGATAAAGATGTAGGTAAACAATGGGTTTTTGTAAGTTGACAAGAAGAACATATAAAGGGACGAGTTTTATTAAATGGAGCATTACAAAGTTGCAATAAATGATGTACAACATCAACTGATGGATGACCTAGTTTGTAATGCCACAATTGTTCATTATTAGCAATACAAGAAGTAACAGAAATACTGGAATCATTTGATAAAGTATTAGAAACTCTGGACAAAGGAGTGGGAACACTGGAACTGGATGCAAACGCGAGCTTAGGACCAGGAATTCGTATAGGCCATTATCAAGCTTGCCATGAGCTAAAACCTTCCTCGAATATGGTTCCTTCGCAAAGAAAGGGTTGGACCAAAATTCAATAAGCACATTGTTATCGGCACAAAATTTAGCAACACTTATAAGATTGGTGGACAAAGAGGGTACATGGAAAACTTGTTTTCGAAGAAAAGGTGAAGATGAACTATTATGAGGAGAAGAAAAAGATAAGGAACCAACATGAGAAATGAAAAGAGAAGTACCATTTCCAACAGTCACTTTGTCAGAACCAGCATTGGGAGAGAGATTAGAAAGTCCCCCTTGATCGTTAGTCAAACGATGGCTTGCTCCCGAATGTAAGTACCAACCCTCATTGTTAGAGAGATTGGAAGCTGCTGCCAATGTTGGTGTGGTCAATTTAAAGCCAGATGAAGACCCAGAGTTCAAGGAACCAGCTGAATGCTGAAAATTAATATCAAAGCGATGGTAACAAGCAAGAGCCACATGCCCATATTTACCACACAACTGACACTGTGGTCTATCGCTGGACTGTCTATTGTTCTGATTATTGTAATGACCAGTTTGCTGGCCATGGTTGGATCCATACTGATGACCAAACTATTGTCCATATGACTGGCCATAATGCTGACTATTGAAGCTATTGCCTCTGCTACGACCACGTCCCCTATTGGACTAGCCACCATAATTGTGGTTCCTTCCTCTGCCATAGCCAAAACTTCGACCAAAATTCTGCCCACTACCATGTTTATGACCAGAATTAGCAAAATTTGCTGAGATAGGTGGAATATTATCCATAGAGCTTTGTTGCTAAAGACGGTTCTCAAAAGCCAACAGCATACTGTGCACTGATTCAAGCGAGATCTAATCATCTCGGACATTAATTGTTGTAACTACTGCATTATATTTAGTGCCTAAACCACTTAAAAGATTCATTATATGATCTTGTTCTGAAACCATCTCACCAATGGTAGCTAAATTATCTACTGCACTCTTAATTTTCATTATGTAATCAATCATGAACAATGACCCTTTCTTGGTAAACTGTAAGTCCAGTTGTAATTGCATAATCCGAGCTCTTGAAGATGATGAAAAGATCTGTTCTAAAGCCTTCCAGGTCGAGAAAAAGGTGGTGTGACCAATTATTTGAGCCATTATGGCTGGTGTAAGAGAGGCATAGATCCAACTCAATATAGTGTGATCTTGTCTTCTCCTAGTGATAAAACCAGGGTTAATAACCCTTGGACTTAATTCTTTCGCTGGACAAATCAAAATTCTTTCAATAAAGTCCTCAAAAACATTTGCAAAGATTATACTATCAATTTGCGATTTCCAGAGTATGTAATTTGTTCTATCAAGTTTTATTGGCAGAGTATGATTCAAGACTTGATAAGAAGGAGTAGAAGATACATTGGAGTTTTGACCTGAATTGAAAGAGCTAGAAGAAGATGACGATTGTGCAGGTTCAGTCGCCATGAATGAAAAGAAAAAGCTTCTTGAAGGAACTAAAAACAACAATCGATAAAAGAAGAAGAAAAGCTCAAAAGCTCTGATACCAAGATAGAATTCTAATAGCAAAATGAATCTCTGCTTTCTCTATTGAGAAAGAGCAGAGTATGACATTCTATTTATAATAACTAATTAAGGTACATTTTGGGTTCATTAAACCAACTCTAACTAATTAGAGCTCATCATAACAGAATACTAGAATATAGTTCATCACTTAATTACACTCTGTGATTCTTGTTGATGTGGCACTATAATGTGTCTTTGCTGACATGGTTGAGACTGCTCACTTGGATGTTGTATATCATGGAATGTTTTGCTAACAATGCCAGATGCTTTTGTGCATCTTGAGAGAGTTTATATAAAATAAAATAAAAGATTATAGATATAAATGACAAAAAAAATCACCTTTGATTGTATGACAACTTTCTACCGGATGCCTATAATGAAGATAGACCATTACGCCACAAGAGCTAGGAGTCCAAAATGTGGCATAGGTCAACCCTAACACGAGAAAAGCTTCAACATGGCCCCAAGTAGACCTATTATCAAAACATTGTTTAGTCTGTAAGTCAAGCGTCCAAGCCCAAGTCTCGGCCAGCCCAAGAGATATGGGTCTTGAAGCTTGGCCCACAATAAGACCCGAGCACAATCGAAGAGTTGTTGCAAACCTGAGATTCGTTCGTGCCAATCAGCTCTTCACTCAATCAAGCATTGAGTCCTAAACAAAGCCAAGTGCCAAAGAGACTATTTTTGTGAAGTTTTTCTATGGATACCTCCTTGTTGCTGAAAACAGCCTTGTAGTGCTACAAAGAACCATCAGATTTTGGTAAACCCTAGTAGTAAAAACTCATTAAGATGTTGATTCCTCTCCTCAAGAATAAACTATTGTGAAGTTTACCAACAAAGAATTATTGATATTTAAAGGATAGAATAAAAAATTAAACTTCCAGTCTTGAAACTCACTAAATATCTGGAAAACAAAATCCACTGCTACTTTAAACTGATTTCCTCGCGGGAGGACAGAAGCACTTCATTCACCAGTTTGTCCAAATTCACACAAGAAGATCCACCAGGTCTGGCCGACTCTTCAGCACTTTTCTTCCATTTCATGGCCCTCTTCCTCATTTCCTTACCTTTATCTCCTTCCATCAGCTCCTTCACAAGATTCTCTACTTCGTCTCTTTTAACATTGTTGTCAATCTCCATCCCTATACCCCAATAAGTACAAGTGAATCGACAATTTGTTTGCTGTTCAGCAACCAGCGGCCAACTGATCACAGGCACACCACCACATACTGTATCCAATGTCGAGTTCCATCCACTGTGAGTTAAGAATCCTCCCACAGAAGGATGTTTAAGGACTTGTTCTTGTGGACACCAGCTCGATATCAAACTCCTCTCCGCTGTCTCAACTGTGAACTCTGGTGGCAAAATTGCTTTCTCTTCCCTAACAAGGTCTGGTCTTATGACCCATAAGAAATGGTGTTTACTGTTAGCTAGCCCCCATGCAAACTCAACGAGTTGTTGGGATGTCATAACTATGACGCTTCCAAAATTCACATACACTACCGAGTTGGGTGGCTTGGAATCAAGCCATTTAATGCACTCTTCATCTTCTTTCCATAGATTTGCTCCAAGTGATTTGAGACCATCATCATTTGATATCTCTTCCATGAGCAATTGCAGAGGTCCTATAGTATAGATAGGGGGTAGAAGAGGCTTCATGGCATCCAAAACCGCACTTTCGAAAGCATGGAATGTGTTTATAACAATGCCAGAAGCTTTTGTGCATCTTTCTGCTTCTTGAATTAAAAAGTTGAGCATGATGTCATTGGCATCTGTTGTTCTGATAAAGCTCGGAATATCTCTCAGACGGATATCTTCCATTCCAGGAATGAAGTTTATAGGTGTATCAAGGTACCCATTTGTTAAATAACTCTCATCTGTAAAACACACGAATCCATAGTCAGAATGCATTTGGTTATGACAACGCTTATATGTTAATCAGACAGTTAAAACACCAAGATTCTCACTTCTATTACTATTCAATCAAACACGAGCAAAAAAAACTATTATGCAAAAAATAAATTAATGAAGTCGAGAATAAAACACCTTTGAGTGGTGTGTAACCACTTTCTACCAGTTGCCTATAATGAAGATAGGCCATTACACCACAAGAGCTAAGAGTCCAAAATAAGACCTCCGGGATGCAAAGTTCGTCTGCAGCTTGTAGAGTGAAGCTCATACAAGCATCTGCAATAATGCAAGTTACTGCAGGAGAAGATGGAGATTTGTTGAGCTTAGCCAAGAGATCGCGGAATGGACCTATGCAGGTTTCCGTCGTGGACTTGCATAGGGCTGTGAGGTTCTGGTTACCATCAGTGTCAGAAAGTGGGAGACCGTCTGGGATGGTTTCAAATCTGAATCTAGGCAAGCCTTTGACAGAAGCTAGGCCTCTAGATTTGATTAGACGATTGTGATTGAACTCAGTGTTAATGAAGGTGATATGGAAACCTTTACAGTAGAGAAGTTTTGCTAGTTTAAGCAAGGGGTTGATATGGCCTTGTGCTGGGAATGGGACACAAACTGCATGAGGCATCTCTGCTACCGCATAAGGCTCCATGTCTTTGCTCTTCAAAGTACAGAGTTGTAGTTTTCAAGGGATAGGTTTTTTATGCAAACTGAATTTTGCAAAGCGCAAAATTTTTACAACCAAACTTTACCTTTATTCTACTATGAAAAATTTAATTACAATTTCAGTCTATTTAGAGACTGAAATAAGACTCCTAACAGAAATGCTAATCCTACTCAAAACAAAAATAAGACTCCTAAACATAAATTTTAATAATACTCAAAACAGACAAATAGTAATTCCTACAACTATTAGACTTGAAAAATAAACAAAGTTTCCTAATATAATTAAATTCCAAAATTTTCAAATAAAAGTACGCTAAAATTGAATTAATCGGAAATTTCAATCCTACTCAAAACAGATAAGTGTGAAGTGGTAGAGTACATAAATCATCAATATCCACATCAAAGTCACAAACATTGTCACCATCTTAATCACTTACACTATCTTCACCATATTGCACCTTCCATTTCTTCATCATCCTCGATCGTCTATAATCTTCATGTTCTACTCGGATTACTTGATCTTAGACTTTGGTACCACATCACCAACTCACCCTAGCACTAGCGTTTTGTTTATGAAAACAAAATATTTTCTTTAGAAAAATAAAATGTAATGTTTCCAATAAGAAATTAGCGAAACTAGTTGAATCAGAGTATCTGGGAGAGTAAAATGTGCGCCCAGAGAGTAATACAATAACTCAACCCACTTTAGGTCTTTGTTACGAGTACTAGAAAGCATTGATGATGGGTACGTACCATGTGGATGAGGGCGTGAAGGAGCTACATCAATGGGCAAAAGGACTAGAGACTGCGAGATCAACACCAAAGGGAGAAAAACTCTACAAAGATATTCACGAGTCACATAAAAAATAGGCATTTATGCCATGGGGTATTTTAATTACAACGAAAAATAAAACAAATAAAAAATAAAAATAAAAATAGAAGCAACATACACTGATATACATAAAAAGTTGACAGAAGCCAAATATCTATAAAACAAGGTCCACCAAATTGCTTCAATTTAGGGAAGGTATTAGCACTTCATTGACCAATTTGTCTAAATTCTCAAAGGATGATCCACCTGGTCCAGCTGACTCTTCTGCACTCTTCTTTCATTCCATGGCTCTGTTCTTCATCTCCTTATCCCTTTCCCCTTCCATTAATTCCCTCGCGAGACTCTCTACTTCATCTCTTTTGACATTGTTATCGATCTCCATCCCTATACCCCAATGAGTACAAGAGTATCAACAGTTTGTTGCTGTTCAGCAAAAAATGGCCAACATATCACAGGAACATCAACACATATTATGCTTCCGAAATTCACATACACAACAGAGTTAGGTAGCTTCGAATCAAGCCATTTTATGCATTCCTCATCTTCTGTCCACTGGTTTCCTCCAAGTGATTTTAAACTATCATCACTAGATACTTCTTGGGGAGCAATTGTAGAGAGCCCGGCCTATTGAGTAGACAGGGGGCATAAGAGGCTTCATGGCATCCAAAACCTCGCTTTCGAAAGCATGGAATGTGTTGATAATAATACCAGAGGCCTTTTTAAGCTCTTTCAGTTTCTTGAAACAGAAACTTGATCATGCATTCGTTGACATCTGTCGTTCTAATGAAGGTCGGAATATCTTTCATTCCAGCGATGGAGTTTATAGGTGTATCAAGATAACCATTTGTCAGATAGCTCTCATCTGTAAAACATATAAGAAGATACAATAGTCAGAATGCATTTTTGTGAATGAAAATCAAGTTGCAGATTGGCTGGCTAATTAATCAAATGACAAGGAAGAAATTTTGTTGTTTTTCGAGTACGAAAATTCTAGGGGTGGAGGGAGGGAATGAAGGAAAGGGGTCAGGGATGGGTGACATTCGCCTCGAGATGAGCGACACCATGCATCTTGAAACCAATGCACTCATCTCAAGGCAGATGAATAGTTACCACCCATCCCTCACCCCTTTCCCTCCCTTGACCCCTAGCAAAGCTCTTTCGAGTATCTCCTATGTTACTATTTAATTCGTGAAGGTTGTATTTATACCCAAAAACAAAAAAAAATTATAAAATGACAGTAAAAACACCTTTTAATGGTGCAAAACCATTTTCCACCAGGTGCTTGTAGTGAAAATATATAGCTCATATAGCTACAAGCGCTAGTATTCCAAAACCTAGTTCTTCAGCAGCTTGTAAAGTGAAGCTCATGAGTCATGACTGTTAGAGATGTTAGCTCAATATAGTCTCACATCGAGTAGTGACCAACATCCTGTGTCCTGTGAATAATATAAGTGATTAGATATGTCTTAATAAATGACGAGGCATTTTGGGAATATTTGTTGGTGTTTAAGTTGGGGACAATATCGTTGCTCGAGACATATCGTGAGTAGATTGAGATTGAGAGCTCTGAAATGATACATGTAACTGGAGGAAAAGATTGAGAGCTGTTTAGCTTGGTGAGTAGATCACAAAAGGACCTATGCAGGTTTCCATAGTGGACTTGCATAGGGGCGGGGAATGCCTTGGGTTCCATCAATATCGGGTGGTGGAAGACCATCTGGGATGGTCTCAAATCTGAATCTAGGCAAGCCTTTGACAAAATCAGGGCCTCTAGATTTGATTAGGGGATTGTGGTTGAACTCGGTGTTAACAAAAGTGATATGAAAACCTTGACGATATAGAAGTTTTGCTAGTTTAGGCATAGGGTTAATATGGCCTTGTGCTGGGAATGAGATGCAACAGCATGGGCGCATGGAAACTGGACCACAGTTTGGGAACGTTTTAAGTTGACAAACTTCCAAACTGTATTGAAACAGTTTCAAAATTAAGCTTACAAGGGAAAGAAAACCATTAGTAATTTGATAGGCCTTCTGAGCAGCCACATTTGAATTAAATAAACCCAAGAAACTAATAATTTGGTTTTTGTAAGTTTATTATTTCTTTATGGAATAATGCTAGAGCCTTCAAAGAAAATTGGAAAAAATCTTATTGTAACTTAATTATTGGTTTTAACTTAATTTAAGAAAAAAACATTTTGTTTAAACATTTTTTTAATTCTACCACCGGTAATTTTGACTTCATCTTTAATTTTTTCCCAAAATTCTGCTTTAATCGTTATGTTTAAATTGGAGAAGGCTACTGCCCACTAGCATCCTCCGGACACCGTTATTTGACAACTTCGGTGACGACCGGTCAATTGATTCCAACCACATCCAATCAACTCCCTTGTACTGGGGACCCGGGGTGGCTCCTGTGCACAATGCGCAAGAGGATG
Organism: Berberis thunbergii; assembly: GCA_003290165.1. Taxonomy (NCBI): domain Eukaryota; kingdom Viridiplantae; phylum Streptophyta; class Magnoliopsida; order Ranunculales; family Berberidaceae; genus Berberis; species Berberis thunbergii. The sequence continues at coordinate 142,003 of QNQO01001400.1, forward strand.
TCCTGTGCAGGAAGCACAGCCGTTGGATTAGATCCAACGGTTCAGATCGAAGGATTTAAAAAACTGGATTTCAAAAAAAAAAAAAAAAATTTGAAATCCGTCGATCTGAGCCGTTGGATCTGATCCGACGGATGTGCTTCCTGCGCAGGACGTCCTCCTGTGCATTGTGCGCAGGAGCCACCCCGAACTATTGTACTGGTGGGTCTGCGCTAGTGGGTAACCACTTCCTCTTAAATTTTCAAAATTTTTTAGATAAAATAATCATTTTAAAATGTTAGATTTTTTTTTTCAAAAAATAAGTTAAACAAATATATATATCATTTTTGTGAGTCGGGGGTTTCCTTTATAATTCACAAATGATTACATCCGATGTTTATTATGTCTTCTAATGCTCAAGAGCCCTTCTAGCCGTCGAGGAAACGGTGAGGGGTGGGTATTATCACTCATTTCCCTTGCGATTCACGAGAATGTGCATCTCGAAAGCATAGACACGTATCTCGAGAGATGAGCGGTGACACTCGCCCCCTCGCCCATTTTTTTGCCATTTAGAATTTCTTAACGGTCAATTACCTTGTATTGTATCATCTTGACGTCAACGTGTGAATCAGGATTTGATTGAAAAGATAATCATGGGTTAAAGGGGATTTGTTGTAAAACAGAATAATCAAAGTTTTCACATAAGCTAATGTTGATACAGCTTATATGATCAGCACCTATAATGTCACAGTAAGACATTTCTAAGTATTTTGCTAGCATAATGTATAGGATGTTCTACTCAAGTAAATTCCAATATGCAAATATAAAACATACTTTCCATCCAAACATTAATCATACGATCAATTGCAAATCCAAATAAGCATACTCATGTAATCAAACATTCTTTGACAAACAAATGAAATTTATGAAATAAATTCATTCATACCTGTTTGTCGTAACTTCTGTATAAGATTCAACTGCTGTAAGAATTCCAATAAATAGTTAATATCGATGGTACCAGTATTTCTTGGGTTGAGTCGCGGACTAGGTCGTTCTCTTTAAGACGTTTCGCGGCTCTGCCCAAGATTGTGCTAGCAGTTTCATAGCCCCGCCGTCCCCAGGATAAAACAGCCCAGAATCTTCTCTGTCTCGTTCAAAAATACATAATAATTGAACGGTATACAAATCACCCTTATCATCCTTATTTGCTCGGAATCAAAATTTCGTCGAAATAAATCAGCTAAAAAACAGATACAAAACCATGGACTGTTTTTTGCAAAAAACTGTTTTTGCAAGACTTTTTTTTTTTTATTTCGAAGAACTGTTTTTCAAACTCTGTTTTTGCAATCACTTCACTCTGATTTAGAGGATGCAAAAACTGGAAGAAGCAATGAAGATATAAGAACTGGAAAAAGCAAGTTTTGCTAAAAACAGATTTGAAGAACTGTTGCAATAAACAGATTTTTGAAGAAGCAAGCAAACTGTGTTGAAGAAGCAATTCACAAGACTCTGTTTTTCGTTATGAAGAAGCTGCTTATGCAAGAACTGGTTGGAAGACAAGAGCTAACATTGTTGCTCTCTGTTTTTTCGTTTTGAAGAAGCAATCACTCTGGCAATCATCCTCTCTGCTCTGTTTCTATTTTGCAGGAAAAAACTGGAAGAAGCAAGACTCTGTTTTAGCAATGAAAACTGTTGCTCTGCTCTTTGTTTATTTTCGTTTTGAAGGTGACTCTGTTTCTCATTTTGAAAGCTGCTACTCTTCATTATCTCAAGCTTTGATATATAAACTGTTTTCATCATATCTCTTAAGCTCTAATACAAGAGGGTAAATATAGAAAGAAATACCACTACTAGGAGCAGTAATGGCGGAGCCATTATCAAAACAGGGAGCACCACTAGGAGCAGTAAAGGCTGAAAACAGGGAGCAGATATCGCGGCATAAAACACGGAGCCGAAGAAATTTTTAGCAAAAAATCATTTGCTGTCTAAATGATCCGATCCGATGGACGGCGGCGGCGGGCACGAGGGCCTATCTCTCCCCTCCTCATAAAAGAGTGGTACCCCCAAGGGGTCCAAACCCAAGTCCTAACTATCTTCTTATATACTCTACCTCATAGAGATATATAGTTGATATGGGACAATCCATTTGATTGTGATACAAAGATCAAATCAGGGGAGAGGTCCAGGGTTCAAATCTAGGAAAACACTTATTTGTTTTTCTTTTTAAAAAACCAAATTCCCAACAATCCCCCACTTGGATTTTTAAAAACAATTTTACAATCCTCCACTTGGATTGAAAAAACAATTTTCATCGAGCAATCTGTAACATATAAGATTGTGCATAAACAAAAGTGTATTTCGACTTGAACTCTTGCGTAGTGTTCATGCTTTAGAATATACTAGAGTAACTCGTAGTTTTGAACTCTATCTCTAACAGACATTACACGCACAACCTTACCAGGGTGAAGTCTAAAAAGCCCGTGCTTTACGGCCATGCACGTATATCCCAGTAAGTGAAGGCTCTAGGAATTTTGCCCACAAATTCCTTAGGAAGCGGCCAAACTTCCACAATCACTTAGGTGAGTCTATCAAGAGTACTCCTGTAGCTAGGTACTCTACTCCACATAGAGTATAGTCCTCATTAAGAGTTTTTCAACTCATCCTACTATCGCTTCAGGAATTCATGCTGTAATCTAGGAATGAGATTGTTATTTTGTCATCATGATTCACATCATATCATTCACGACTTGTTATTACCCATTGAACCTATTTCTTGGGATCTCCAGTCTATAGGTTGGGTTACCGTCATAAATGACTCATCCATCTAAGGGCTTTAGTCTCATTCCTTTCAAGGTTTTTTGAAAACCTTTTCTCTAGCTAATCCTTTCGTCAAAGAATTAACCGAGTTCACTTCAGTTCGTACTTGATCCGATCTCTCAGCACCAGTACATAGAATTCTCTATCCGTACTGTGCTTACGACGTATTTGTCGTTTCTTGCCGTTATCATAACGGTTCTGTATTTTTCTTGCAATAGCCGCGGTACTATCGCACTGGATCAAGACAGCTGGAATTAGTCTTTCCCATAAAGGGTTCTCTGCTAGGAGGGTTCTCAACCAACCTGCTTCTTCACTAGCCGTAGCTAATGCTATAATCTCTGACTCCATCGTGGACTGTGCCAAAATGGTCTGTTTCTTTGACTTCCAAGAAACAGCTCCACCAGCTATATTGAAAATATAGCCACTAGTGGCTTTGGAGTCATCTGAAAGGGTGTTCCAATCAGCATCGCTATATCCTTCAAGGACAGCGAAACCTTCTGTAATCCGAGGTTCGTAATCCTCTTAAGGTACCTCATGACCTTTTCAATTGCATCTATTAAGGCTCCTTGAAATTTAAGGGAACCCTTCTTTACTGAAAATACATAGTAATCGGGGCCAAGAAGTTCATTTTCGTTTACTTCTCCTAGGCTCAGATTCTATGACTTTATCAGTTTCATGCATCCTTATCATAGGCACGTTATTTGAGGATATACCCCCACTATTCCTCGAAATAACCCCCACTATGCCTCGAAAATAAATGCAATTTATCTTTTCATGAAAAATTCCTTGAGAAACACAAAAAATCTTTTCACAAAAAATCAGAATCCACAAAATCATTTTTAGCATGTATAAAAATATACGTAAGTTTCCCATTAAGGGACTTTTGAACTTCGGTCCTTCTAACTATTGTCAAAAATAGGTTTAGCTACCTTTTTTGAATGCATATTAAATGACGGTCTTCTTGCTATCTGAAGATGACCATGCATTCAACTCTTAAGGACCCATAAAATGAGAATATCGAATAAAATACCCATTCTATTCATCTCGCTATTCTCATTTTTTCTTTTAAGTTCAAGGATCAACTAAGAATATCATTAGAACACGTATCTTAAATTCAGCTTCTGAATTTTTCAAACTTTGATGTAAACATCAAGCTATTTTTGTTCAGCCTCTGAGAATTTAGTTGCAAACTTTGATAACAAAGTTCCGCAACAAAATCAAGCAATAGCTTCAATTGATCTATATTGTCATCAACATCATTATCATGAGAACTTATCCTTTCCATAAGAATACATGTCCTCATGTGGAAGTCCAACCAACTTATGGTCTGAGCAAAATCATTTATGTATTGACATCAAGAACAAAATCCACAGGTCAATCTGTATATAAATGATTCCTTATAGCCTCCTTATATTAGCTTAACATCAAACATCAACTGTATCATTAAACACAAGGTTTTTTCTTTCCATCAATAGTATTGATAATTAGAGGCATTCTAAATTGCACAATAGATTAATCATTGGTCGCACCAAAATAGACTGAATCATCCAAAATGCATAACATAATTATCATATAACTGCATACTCATTATCTAAAGAGTAACATGCATAGATGATATTATCCACTTCTCATGAAATGTTCAAATGGAAGTTATTGATTCAGATTTCATGATATTCCAACTCAGAAAGCATCAATTTCATAGTTACATTTCTATGAAATTTAATTTTAAAGCATGGTGTTCTATTCCTCCAAGGTTTTAGAGTTTAGACTACATTTTACATGTCATCATGTGTATATGTATGTCAATCTCTAACTACGTTAATCATAATTAATATGATTTCAATATGGTAGTAAAGTCACCATAAAAATATCTTTAAAAATTCACAACATGGTAAACCACCATTATAGATAAAGATATTTGATATTGCAAACGTAGTTGTAAAACTCTAAATCATGTGGATCTTTAAATATAACCCTCTTTCTAAACTTTTCAAAAATTACCATGGATTGTGTCCTTGCATATATTCTACCATAACCAATTTATAAAATAAATAAATGGAGAAACTTGCTTCCATCCCAATTTAGACAAAACACTACTACCCAAGGATTCATAAAAGCAACATAGTGCTAACAAGACTAAACTTCAATCCTTGGAACAAATTTTGTTTAGGCGAATGGGATCCATAACAAACAGACACATTGAAGCAACATGGCAATTACATACACTTTCTTGAATAGTCCAACTTGTACATAACAAGGAAAGTGTTCCATTCATATATGTTGTTTGACTCTTCCAAAAACAATATTTCAAAGCTTTCATACGTATCCTCATTTATTACTTTTAGACTTATATGGCCTTCATAAACATGGCTGCTACTCCATTTTTATATTTGTTACATAACAAGAAAATATTCTCAAACTCAATTGAAGGATCAACGAGCGTATAACTAATACATGAGAATCATGAGGATATAACTTATTCTATAACCATGAATAAGAGTCAAAATCAAAATACACATAATCATCCTTGCATAACAAAACAGTATGTCAATAAGCTTATAGATCAAAGACATATTTTTGTTACCAACAGTTGGATCAATTCCTGGCTCAGAAATTTTATGCTAACGAAAAGCATTAAGTTCAGAATTTTAACTGTTCATTGCTAATCTATATATATCCATCTATATACGATTCACTTCTTTAACAGTTAACTCAAATCTTATGTGTGATCAAATGTGTACATTCTTGTATTACAAATATATGCAAACTTTGTTTAGCAAATACAGTATTTGTAATCATGGCAGAAAGAATACGTCTTAAAATTGTTGATACAACTTATATGATCAGCACCTATAATGTCACAGTAAGACATTTCTAAGTATTTTGCTAGCATAATGTATAGGATGTTCTACTCAAGTAAATTCCAATATGCAAATATAAAACATACTTTCCATCCAAACGTTAATCATACGATCAATTGCAAATGCAAATAAGCATACTCATGTAATCAAACATTCTTTGACAAACAAATGAAATTTATGAAATAAATTCATACATACCTGTTTGTCGTAACTTCTGTATAAGATTCAACTGCTGTAAGAATTCCAATAAATAGTTAATATCGATGGTACCAGTATTTCTTGGGTTGAGTCGCGGACTAGGTCGCTCTCTTTAAGACGTTTCGCGGCTCTGCCGAAGATTGTGCTAGCAGTTTCATAGCCCCGCCGTCCCCAGGATAAAACAGCCCAGAATCTTCTCTGTCTCGTTCAAAAATGCACAATAATTGAATGGTATACAAATCACCCTTATCATCCTTATTTGCTCGGAATCAAAATTTTGTCGAAATAAATCAGCTAAAAAACAGATACAAAACCATGGACTGTTTTTCGCAAAAAACTGTTTTTGCAAGACTGTTTTTTTTTTCTTTTTCGAAGAACTGTTTTTCAAACTCTGTTTTTGCAATCACTTCACTCTGATTTAGAGGATGCAAAAACTGGAAGAAGCAATAAAGATATAAGAACTGGAAAAAGCAAGTTTTGCTAAAAACAGATTTGAAGAACTGTTGCAATAAACAGATTTTTGAAGAAGCAAGCAAACTGTGTTGAAGAAGCAATTCACAAGACTCTGTTTTTCGTTATGAAGAAGCTGCTTAGGCAAGAACTGGTTGGAAGACAAGGGCTAACATAGTTGCTCTCTGTTTTTTCGTTTTGAAGAAGCAATCACTCTGGCAATCATCCTCTCTGCTCTGTTTCTATTTTGCAGGAAAAAACTGGAAGAAGCAAGACTCTGTTTTAGCAATGAAAACTGTTGCTCTGCTCTCTGTTTATTTTCGTTTTGAAGGTGACTCTGTTTCTCATTTTGAAAGCTGCTACTCTTCATTATCTCAAGCTTTGATATATAAACTGTTTTCATCATATCTCTTAAGCTCTAATACAAGAGGGTAAATATAGAAAGAAATACCACTACTAGGAGCAGTAATGGCGGAGCCATTATCAAAACCGGGAGCACCACTAGGAGCAGTAAAGGCTGAAAACAGGGAGCAGATATCGCGGCATAAAACACGGAGCCGTTCAGCATTTTAAATTGCGTTTAATAAAGAAATTTTTAGCAAAAAATCATTTGCTGTCTAAATGATCCGATCCGACCGATCGGACCGACGGTGGCGGGCGCGAGAGCTTATCTCTCCCCTTCTCATAAAAGAGTGGTACCCTCAAGGGGTCCAAACCCAAGTCCTAACTATCTTCTTATATACTCTACCTCATAGAGATATATAGTTGATATGGGACTATCCATTTGATTGTGATACAAAGATCAAATCAGGGGAGAGGTCCAGGGTTCAAATCCAGGAAAACACTTATTTGTTTTTCTTTTTAAAAAACCAAATTCCCAACAGCTAATCTTCATGATTCATGAGTCAACTTTTGTTTTGTTTTTCAATATGCTTTTTGCAACATGTAATGGGTCGAAGGAAAGCAGGGGTTGATATTTAAAAGTTGCTACATGTATGTATTCGACTATTTTGGGATATTTTGACTTTATTGCACCAATCTAAAATATGTAACACCAATTTACTTTTTTTTAACAATAGAAATAATTTGGTGGTTAATTTTTCTCCTTTGTGAGCATTAATTTTTTCTTGACGAAAAAAAGCAAAAGTAAATGTTATCGATAAAGCTAAACTTCAGTCTTGAATTCGTCACTTTCAAATTTGCGTACAAGCATCAAGGATACATTTTCTATATTTATCTTTTAAAGATTGTTTAGTAAAATAAAACTACTTGTTGATTTAGAACTTTGTACTGATGATTCTTATAATCAATTTTTGGATGTAGAGTTGTTGGGGTTGAATGCATTTTTTAATAGTTGCAACTACTTACATTTCTTATAATTTATTTATTGATGCTCATAAACGAAAAAATTTATCACTAAATGGTTTTCATTTATTAAAAAAAAAAGTAAGTTGGTGTTACATCTTTAAGGTTGGTACAATAAAGTCGAAACATTTCAAAATGCCGGTGAAACAAAGAGTTGATGCAATCGAGCCAAACAGTCAGATACAAGTAGCAACTCCTAAAAAATGGCATGACAGCTCAACGGTTAGAGCTTGACGGATGGTACCACTAGGTCATGGGTTCAAACCCAACTAGCGACATCTTTATGAGTTCTGGAATCTTATAAAAACTCTGCTTGCCTTTCAAAAAAAAAAAAAACCCCAAAAAATGGGTTTACATGTGATAATGGAATTTGAAACAAAGTTAAGGTAAATGCGTTGGCCAAACATAAATTTTTTTTCATCCCAACCTAGTTATGAAATTAATAAAAAAAAAATATCAAGAAAAGCAATTAATTATCATTCCTCATTCATGATCAATTAGCCATCCATCGTATTGTCCCAAATAAGGATTGTGATTTCATTTTTTGAGTTCATTTTGGTAACCTAACTTTAAGAAATATTTAATATTTTGGTGTACAAAGAAAAAATATATAATGAATTTTGAGGGTATATGAAAATGTGAAAAAATAAATGCAAGTAAATAAATCTATTAAATATATTAAATGAAGCATGCATACCAAGAAATGAAACAAACTTGAAATCAATAAATAATTAAAAAATCAGGGAGTGGTTTTAAAAATCAATATATAAGTAGAATAAATGATAATTAGAAAACCAGGGGGTGGTTTTAAAAAATCAATAAATAATTAGAAGAATTGATAATACGAAAAAATTCCGAAATTTTCCAAAAAAAAAAACCTCAAAAAATGTAATTTTTGGTAGCTGGGTTTTATATTTTTACGAAAAAACGAAAATTTTCCAAATTAACTATAAAATCTCAAAAAAAAATTAAAAAAAAATGTAACTTTTAATTTTGCCATTTTTCTTTTCGTAATTTCAAAAAAAATTCATTAAAATTTCGCGAGATTTTGCGAAATCACATTCCTTGGTCCCATGTATAATAGTCAATGGCAGCCACAACTGACACTCAAAGATTTCACATGAAGAAGACACTTAAATTTAAACAAATTTGATTATTGGAGCAATGACAACAGGGCATGTTTGGTGTTGAATAATTTTTTTTTTTAATTCCTTATTTTACTCTTTTATCAACTTCCAATGTATATATATTCCTTTTTCCATTTTCCAAACAAAAAAAATATTGGAAGTAAAAAATCCCCAACAAGCTAGCTAGGCAGCCTTCTTAATCCATCTTGCATTTACAGCTTAATGTCAACACTGATAATCCAATTAAATGTTTTATTTATTTTTTGTTGTGTTGTGTTGTGTTGTTGCGACAATATTTTCTAAGGCATTCTCAACTTTAGAGGTGTTGCGTTGTTGCGACAATATTTGTTCTTTTACTTATATAGCCTTACAAAGAAAATCTATATTGTAAAAAGAATTAATTTATTTGGAATGTGAGTTGTGTTTCACCAGAACCAGTTTAACTTAAATTGCACCCTTTCATCTCAACAATAAGATATTATATCTACAGTTGAGATTTAACAGCGAAGACTTAAACCTTTTCAAACACACCCTTTCATATCATCCGTAATATCAGATTCTATGGTTGAGATTAAATGAGTACAATTGCAATGCAACATTTTCCAAAAGTTGCAACCCTTTCCAAAGGATGTGTCTGTTACCCACACAATTTTTATATTTACAAAAGACGTGTCCCTCTAATAATAAAGCAAAGGGACATGTCCTTTTGAAAATACTCGCTCTTTGTAAAAGAAGATCCAATCTCACTTTTTGGATATGTAGTAACAACCACATTAACTCATTATAGCGGAGGGTATGAAGGTGAAAACATCACCCATATGTACCTATGCTTGCAACACAAAAAGTTGCCAAAGAGATGGGAGGAACTTGGCATTACACTGCTCCACATAACCTTCCTAGAAAGGGTGGAAGAAGGGGAAGGAGGCCACAGTAAAAGCCTTTTTTGTTGTTGTAGTTGGTTGTGGTGGAGAATTGTGGTAGTTATTTATGATGAGCATGTCATTGTTACATATAATCGCATTGAGCCATATGTATGTTGTTCATCACTTTGACTCTTAAAATATAGCCTAATATTAGTCTAACCTTCAATATGGATGGAAATTGTTCAGTCTTGAACGGTGACTGGTCAAGAACAATTTGTAGACAAAAATACCATCTGCCCTTCTTATTTGCCCTTTGACCCCATTACTTTATAGTTATATCGCTTTGGCCCCTAAAGTTTAGCCTAATATCAGTCTAATCCCCAAAATTGACGAAAATTAAAAGACCGAATTAGAAACTTCTCTAGAAGATCTATTGATTTCAATTTAATTCTTTACACTTAAAAATATAAAATCTCATTTTTTCTAAACTAAAACTCCATCTTCCCCAACCTTCCACATCCCTTTTTCACTCCCTACAACATCAACCCACATTAGTTATCCCACCATCATTTTCACATGTTCCCGGTGAATCTCCAGCCTGCAACCACTCTCCCCAACCCATCACTGTTGTTAGCTACAATTGTCGTCCCCAACCTAATCTTCATTTCTCCATCTCCGCTTCCTTACCTATAAACCACTATCCCCACCAAAAATACTTCAACAACCAGTTGTACCTCCACCCTTAGCTTCACTTTTTAGCCATTATCTCCACCCTAAATTGTCATTTTTTTCTCTCCAATCTATGAGAGAGACCACCTTCTCAACCCTTACAACCACCACGATTTGTAGCCACACAACAACTTTTCCTTGAAGCAGACATATAAACTCTTTATAACTATTAGAGCATCGAGACATGGTCACCAACACCAAATTTCGAGCATTCAACGACCATACTGAGCGAGACAATGCTTCGGCCGGGGAAGCCCAGTCACAGGGCCAAATCGATCCGAGCGAGCACGACCCAACCACTGAGACAGCCGCAGTGGACACCTCATAGATCAGATCCTGTTTCACATGGATCATCTATCACGAGTGGTAGAAAGGCTTACCCAAGATCAACAACAACAATATGAGACTGATTGAAACCCGGGGAGATGCCAGACCCAAGAGGATGCCCAAGAAGGTGAAAACCTCCCCGCAAAGGAGCAAATAGTTGGTCGAGAAGGGAGCTTGGGAAATGATGAGGATAATGAGGACCATGCCCCAAAGACTAACAGGACCACGATCAATAACCCATTCTGACTAGGGGCGGCCGATCCTGATGTCCTATATGATCTCACTGCCCCTCCATTCTCGGAAGAGATCGTGAGCACCCCTCTACCAAAGAAGTTTGTCCCCCTCGAAGCTCGAGTTCTATGACGGAACATCAAATCCCTCAGATCATCAGCATCATTACCACCATGTGATGGAGCTGAAAGAAAGTCAAAAGTCATCATATGCAAGAATTTTCCCACCAACCTGAATAAGGCTAGCTGATTGGTTCCACAATCTTCAATCGAGATTTATCGATTCATTCCAGGTCCTGGTGAAGGCATTTATCGAAAATGACACACCTTCATTCCTTGCGCAACATTTAATACTAACACGACTGTTGGGTGACCACCTTCCATGAACAATGTGCCTATATATAAGCTAGTTCTGATAGGGTGTGATGTCACATGTGTTTCGCATACTTTGTTTCTAAAATGCACTTTTTTGGAGAGTGTGTTTGGCCTCAGAAGATGAAGAGGAGCTTCCATTATTGGAGTCTTTGAATGTTTTGACAGCGATGAGCCTCAACAAGACCTACTATTGGAGGAAGCCACCTGGTTTGAGTGTGCTTCCATTTGTTCCCAGGGGCCTCCAAATATACTCTTACATTACGAAGAAGAAGTACAGAGTACCTCTTGGTCCCAGTTTTATCTTCCATCTTTTGGTGCTCCCATGACATCTTCCACCATCTTTGGAAGATAATTGCAGCAGCCAACTTTGGGTGGCTATTCCCACTGATTCTTCCTTAGATTTACTTGTGATACTTCCTCCCAATAGCAGATTGGTAGAGCAAAGTTCCAATATGTGTGCTCGCACCTTGCTTACCTCCGAGCTCAAATTCTTGTAGTGTGTAAACTTTAGACTTGATCAGTCAATCAAGGTTTTTATAACTTTTTGATAATCAATAAAGTTTTCTTTTTGTCTGAAATTGCTTTCTTTTTTATGTATGCTTTGAGTGAACTTGAGTCATATTGGTCTTGTGCAAACAAATCTTAAAGGGTCGAAAAAAGTCACGGCCATCTGATTAGAAATGACCCCATGGTATAAGACAGTTCAACCCTGAGTATAGACTGGGCTGGCTCGGTCTAGAAAGGGGCGGGTGTAGCTCTGATTCCGCTTTTGTATTTCCCTTAACGAAATAATTTAGTTTTCCAATGGAAGTGAAATCATTGAAGAGTTACATTTGTATGCGCGGGTTGTGCCTCGCCGATTAGCTGCTTCCTGAGTAGGTGTCGGTCTATTGAAGTATTCTTACTTAATTCTGTGTAAAACTAAAGTGACAGAGAAATCGTTTTGATCCAATACGATACTAGATTTCATACTACAACTTGACTCACATTTTAGTTGGGTCTTGGTGGTCGAGGTGTTACCTAGGTCAGTGTGGACTGGAACAATTAGATGCAGTGGGTCATCCATGAACATGACTCGTCCGCTTGTGGTGAACTGTCCATGGACTGAGTTTGGTCCACATGTGGGTTGTCTTGGTTCTAGAGGCGAATTAGGTCACTTATGTGGCAAGGTGTTGACATTTTGACTAGAACTATGCTCGACCGATATGCGCCATTATGGTCCCTGTAGCCGGACCAGGTTATCTTGGAGTGGTGAGTCATTCGTTGACTAAACTCGTCATCTTGCGATGAACTATCCGTAGATTGGGTTCAGTCCGCATGCATGTTGCCTTGGTTCCTGAGGATGACTAGGTCACTTATGCGAAAAGTTGTTGACATCCTGAATAGGACTAGGCACGACCAATGTGAGCCATTATGGTCCCCATAGTCAGACCAGGTTATCTTGTGGTGGTGAGTCGTCTATGGACTGGACTCTTCCGCCTGTGGTGATGAGTTGTTTGTGGATTAGGTTCGGTTCGCATGCATGTTGCCTTGGTTCCTGTAGCGGAATAGGTCACTCAAGCGGCAAGCTTTCAACATCCTGAATAGGCCTAGGTCTGGCTATTGTCCGCCATTTTGGTCCCCGTGGTAGGACCAGGTTTTCCCCCGTAGAAATAATTGAGCATGGAATGAAGTCGTTTTTAAAGATATTACCTTCTTGATAGTTCTTCTTCAAAAGTTTTATATGGTATTCTCCTTACTCAGACTCTCTTACCTACAAACCCTTGGCCTGTTGGGTTTTTTTTTTTTTTTTGGGGGGGGGGGGGGGGAGGGGGTTCATCGCCACCTAGTGGCATTTTCTTGCGGAAGGTTGATCACTCTTGATAGCCCCTGTCTCACCGTTGATAGGATATTTGAGGCACTGGTGTTTGTGGAGACGCCGTTTCCATTTGGTGAAGCCAAGGCCTTCCTAGAATCACATTGTACACGGAAGGATAATCAACATCAGTGAACTCCGTCATTAGGAGTTTTTATTGGCTCTCGTATTCCTACAGGCAGTCAGATGCTCTCGATTGGGTAACTTCGAGTGCCACTGAAGTCAACCATAACGGTTCCAGCTCTTTCTCTCTCAGTCGCATCCATGAAATGAGTTTTTTGCGAAATCTCACTGAAATTTTCATTTTTTGAATTACAAATATAAAAAGGCGGAATTTAAAAAAAAAATCGAGTTTTTTTTCGTAATATTCAGTTTTTCGCAAAAAACGCAAAACTCAGTGACCAAATTTTCATTTGTTTTTTCAAATTTCGCAGTGTTTTAGTAAATTTTGAGTTTTTTTTTTCTAATTATAATTTCTTGTAATTATTTATTGATTTTTAAAACAACCCCCCTGATTTTCTAATTATATATTGATTTCATGTTTGTTTCATTTCTTGGTATTTAGGCTTCATTTAATGTGATTAATAGATTTATTTACTTGCATTTTCTCACATATTTCATGTACCCTCAAAATGCATTATATATATATTTCATGTATCCTTGAAATGTTTACATTTTTTTCTTTACACACTGAAATATTTCTTAAATTCAAGATATCAAAATTAAAACAAAAAACGAAATCACAATCCTTGGCCACATCCAACGGATTGCCTCCAGGAATAAGATGTTGGTTGGACTCCCCGTGTCCGACGATGATCTTTTCACCCCTCATTTCAATATCACAATCATGATAACCAGGGCATCGTTATGAGGGCAATAGACCCTCTGCATATCCCACTCAGTGAACGTCAAGTTCAAGGTTGGGTGCTCTACTCGAGCGTGCTAGACTAAGCAGTTTCTGCAATGGGAACCTATCTACAGTTCTCGAATTGTCCTCTTTCTTGACTGGTTGGATTTTTCCAATCCATCTTGTGCACTGTCCAGGATGTAGATGACGTCCACAGTCTTTCCTTCAGTTTGATCGCCACCTAGTGGCATTTTCTTGCGGAAGGTTGATCACTCTTGATAGCCCCTGTCTCACCGTTGATAGGATATTTGAGGCACTGGTGTTTGTGGATACGTCGTTTCCATTTGGTGAAGCTAAGGCCTTCCTAGAATCACATTGTACACGGAGGGAGAATCAACATTAGTGAACTCCATCATTAGGAGTTTTTATTGGTTCCCGTACTCCTACAGATAGTCAGATGCTCTCGACTGGGTAATTTCAAGTGCCACTGAAGTCAACCATAACGGTTTCAGCTCTTTCTCTCTCAGTCGCATCCATGAAATGAGGTTTTTGTGAAATCTCACTGAAATTTTCATTTTTTTGAATTACGAATATAAAAAGGTGGAATTTTAAAAAAAAAATTGAGGTTTTTTCAAAGAAAATTCGAGTTTTTTTTTCGTAATATTCAGTTTTTTGCAAAAAAACGCAAAACTCAGTGACCAAATTTTCATTTGTTTTTTCAAATTTCGCAGTTTTTTGGTAAATTTTGAGTTTTTTTTCTAATTATCATTTCTTGTAATTATTTATTGATTTTTAAAACAACCCCCCTGATTTTCTAATTATATATTGATTTCATGTTTGTTTCATTTCTTGGTATTTAGGCTTCATTTAATGTGATTAATAGATTTATTTACTTGCATTTTCTCACATATTTCATGTACCCTCAAAATGCATTATATATATATATTTCATGTATCCTTGAAATGTTTACATTTTTTCTTTACACACTGAAATATTTCTTAAATTCAAGATATCGAAATTAATACAAAAAACGAAATCACAATCCTTGCCCACATCCAACAGATTGCCTCCAAGAATAAGATGTTGGTTGAACTCCCCGTGTCCGACAATGATCTTTTCACCCCTCATTTCAATATCACAATCATGATGACCAGGGCATCGTTATGAGGGCAATAGACCCTCTGCATATCCCACTCAGTGAACGTCAAGTTCAAGGTTGGGCGCTCTACTCGAGCGTGCTAGACTAAGCAGTTTCTGCAATGGGAACCTATCTACAGTTCTCGAATTGTCCTCTTTCTTGACTGGTTGGATTTTTCTAGTCTATCTTGTGCACTGTCCAGGATGTAGATGACGTCCACAGTCTTTTCTTCAGTTTCTGGTGCCATGTCTTCCTTATCCTTTTCTTAGAGAATTCACAAATTCTCCGAGTCTCCCCCTTCGAACCCAGTACTCTATCTCATTCTTAAGACTATGATAGTTTGTAGTCCTTGTGATAGGAACAATATTTGTTCTTATCACACCTTGAAGGATCGCTTTTGAGCTTGGGGGTTACTTGATATCGTCCTAACTTTTCATGGTGGAGAAAATCTTGGGCAAGCAGGTATCGAGAGGGGCGAACTCAGTGTACGTTGAGTCGACGTAGTTGGTAACCCTGTGGGGTTTTGCTTTGTCAGACCCAATTTTGTTGTCATTTGTCCTCCTCTTCGACCAATCTTCATCTTCCTGTTTTTTTTCCTCTCCCATGTCCCAAGCCTTAGATAACTGTTTGGCTTCCTTTTTTCCTCCTTTCTTGGCTGCCAACATTATTCGAGAGTGATATACCTCTGCGCACTTTTCAGTAAGTCCGCCATATCTCTTGGGGGTTCCAGGGTGAGAAAGTTGTAGAACTGACCTCCTCGGAGGCCAGAAGTGAAAGAGTTGACCGACATGTCGTCGTTGCAACCGTCGATCAAAGTCAACTCATCGTTAAAGTGAGTGACATACTCTCTTAGGGTCTCACCCTATTTTTGCTTGAAGCTTAGCAGGTAGTAAGGCCCCTTCCTGATCTGTTGGCTTCCGACAAAACTGGTGATAAATGTTTTTACCAAGACCTGGAACAAATCAATAGTTCTCGGTTGGAGGCTATTGAAATAGGTCAGTGCAACCTTTTTCAGACTGGTGGAAAATTTTTTGCACATGATTGCTTTCAAAATTTCTTTCAGCGCCATAGTGTGGTGGTAATGACGCAGATAATATGGTGGATCTGATGTTCCGTCGTAGAATTCAAGCTTTAGGGGGACAATTTTCTTTGGTAGGGGGCGTTCATGATCTCCTTCGATAATGGAGGGGCGCTGAGATCGTATAGAACTTCTAGATTGGTTGCCCCCAGTCCAAGCGGGTTCCTGACTGTGGTTTTGTCTCTTTTTGGGGCATGCCTCCCACGTGGAGGTTATCGTTTTTCTGGAGGACTCTCGAGCATCTTTTTGGGTGTGGGACCTCCCCGAATCTCTACCATTCACTGGTGGTTGTTGTCGATCCTGGGTGAGTCTTTCTACAACCCGCACTAGATAATCCATGTGGAGCAAAATCATGTCTATGTGAGGGTTAGTCGTTGCTGCCTCAATAGCTGAGCTATATATGCAATTGTGATGCTCTCTCGATTGGATCGATTTGGCCTTGTGGTTGGGCTTCCCTGGCTGGAGGGTTGTCTGGTTCGACATTATTGTTGGGTGCTCAAGATTTGGTGTTGATAACCATGTCTCGATGCTCTGCTAGGTAAAACAAGTTTCATAGGTTTGCCTCAAGGAAAAACTTGTCGTTCTCCCCACGGACGACACCAAACTAATGAGTCAAAATCCGTCATTGCTGATCTCGAGCCTGCAAAATTAACATCGGTGAGCCAGGGACAACCATTGTGGTGGCCGAAGGCACTTCGATGCTTAAGTCAGGTAGCGATGCAAGGAAGAATGAAGACTAGATGAAATTATAAATGTGAATACATACTTTTCTTCTTCCATTTTCTCACCTTAAGTAGCGAGTGTTCCCTCTACAACTGTCCCTGCTATCGAGGGCATGATGGAAGGAAAAGATCTTGCCCAAAATCTTACATGTACATGACTGAGTCTCTTCGGTACTTGGTTCTTTAGGACCCAATGTTTTATTGGGCTAAGAGTTGATTTGTGCAAAGTGAGTCTCGGGCCTATGACAATTCAAAGATTTGTGTTCGGCCCTTATTGTCCTGGGCCATGTCGCAAGACCCACGCCACTTGGGCTGGCGTGACTTGGGCTTAGGCACCCAACTTACAGGCTGAACAACAATTTAATAATGGGTCCTCTTGGGAACACATTGAAGCTTTTCTCGTGTTAATGTTGGCCCATGCCATGTAGACGGCTGTGATCGGGTGAATGTTCGATGTCTCATCATTTTCCATCAAATCTTCAAAGAAAGTGTTTAATACTACCTTGAAGGTGGGTACCTGGAGGATGAGAGTGTGAAGGTGTTACATCGATAGCCAAAGCACTAGAGATTCCCCGATTAACATTGTGAGACATAACCATTGAAACCCCACCATCGGAATATCACTATCAACACCAAAGAAGAAAAACTCTGCGATAGAGATTCATGAGACACATTATGAATTGGTACCCGAAAATACTCAAGTTTGTCTCATAGAACAAAACAAGGAGTGCAATAGGAAAGAAGCTACTGGTGGCACAAAAAGAGTTAGAGATTATGATGTCACAATAAGAGTAATGTCACGATAAGTCAAACTCCATGGCGACATAGTTCAAGTACTGTTAATGAAAATGAGTGATGTGTGTTGGAGTTTGTATAAGAAATAGCATATAGTTTCACGTAAAGTGAAAAGTCAAAATAATGTCTTTATAACTGATGAGACATCAAACAGTCACTCGATCACAACCATACACGTGGCATGGACTAACCCTAACACGAGAAAGGCTTCAGCCTAATCCGAAACGAACCCATGCATAAACTGTTGTACAGCCCGTAAGTCAAGTGTCCAAGCCCAAGTCACGCCAGTCCAAAAGTCACGCGCCTTGGAGCTTGACCAAGGACAATAAGGAACGAACATGAATCTTAGAGTTGTCACAGGCTCAAGATCCACTCGCAAGAATTTGCTTTTAGCCCAATCAAGCATTGGGTCCTAAACAGAGCCAAGTGCCAAACAGACTCAGTCATGCTCAAGTATGATCTTGGGCGAGATCTCATCCCTCCATCACGCCCTCGATATCAGGGACAGTTATAGAGGGAACACTAGTTACTCAAGGTGAAAAAGGGAAAAAGAAAGGTACGCATACACTTTGCAATTTACTTCCAGTCTTCAGTCCTCCTTGCATCCAAGGGTGGATCTACTAAGGGACCAAGGGGGCAGCTGCCCCCCTCAAATTTCAAAATATATTTAATAAATATTTAGCCTTATAAAAAATCAATTATATAATGTATAATACAATATGATAATTGTTTATTTAACCATTTATATATGTCTTTGTTGGTGGAATGGTTAAATGTTTAATATCTTTAGTAAATGACTTGATTTCGATACTCTTGGAGCGCAAGATTTTTTATGGATATTAACTATACATTTTTATGTCTATTAATAATTATTATTCTACACTATTGTTACTCGCCTAATTATTTTTATTTTCAATGCAATTTGATTAGTAATTGCAAATATATATATATAACTCTTTAGTATAAAAACTTATTTTCAATCCTCTTGGAGCGTATGTTTTTTTTATGGTTATTGGTAATTATTATTTCTATCATTGTGACCCGCTCCTTACCTTTTTTTTATTATTATCAATGCAAATTTATATGTAATTGCAAATATTAAAAAAATTAATTATTTGTTCACAAGTCGTATAATCTCCAAAAAAATATTTAAAATAATAACATATAATTCAATGAAAATATATACAATTAGCCAACTAATACAAAATTTGAGGCTCATATAAATCATTTTATTCTATAAAATTGTATTATGATCTTATTATATTCACAAATTTCAGATTTTTTAAACTTCAACTAGATATTTAACATAATTATTTTGTGATTTTAGTTATATATTATAGTTATATACTTGTTAAGGTTATCAATATTGTGATCTTATTTTGGCTTAAATTTGGACTACACCAGATTCAATTTGGTATATGTAATTTAATTTTGCTTGTTGAATTTTTTGGCAATGCCTACCTTGCACCACCATTTCCTCTCTCTCACACCACCACCTATATAAACAAAAACCTCCATTTTTTTCCTCTCACCATTCAAATTTACAATGGTTCCTCCCTCTCTCCTCTATTCGAAATCTCTTTCAAATATCTTCAAAATCTATCTCTACACTCAAATCTCCTGCAAATCTCTTTGATAAAGACATTACCCAAATTCAATAAATATGCATAACAGACAAACCCAAACACAAACCGAAAAAACAAAAAATAGGGTAACTTTCGACCAATTTAAACCCTCAATTGAGACTGATTATCAAGCTCATCAAAACATTAAAATTTTAGTACTATTAGTTATCTAATAAACACAACTTGGATCGCTTCAAAATGTTTTGAAATAAGCAAATTATGGTCATTTTACTAAAGTCACGCAAATCTGTCCAAAAGATGAAAACGAGATAATATTCCTGAATTTAGGTCAACCTATGTGCTCAATGAAGACTGATTCTGAAGTTTGTCAAACACAAAAGTTGTAGTATTCTCAGTTATCTAATAAACACAAATTTAAATCACTTGAAAATGTTTTAACATTTGAAAGTTATTATCATTTTAATAAAGTCGCACAAAACAGAAAAAAAATAATAATTATGCATTTGGAATAAACCCATTTCTCTAAGTCACTCAATGGTTTACTTTAACCCCAGATGTTTTTGAAATTATTTATAAGAAATATCTTTTGTTAGAATGTGTGCATTGATGATATTTGATTTTCATTTATGTCATCTTGTTTTGTGTTTTAAAGTGCATGGAAGAAGCAGGAGTTGATGGTCCTTTTTGATTGTACAGCCAATTAATCATAAATTTGATCATTCTTTGGTGACAAGGTGAGTTCAGGTTACATTGCTAGCTGTGCTTGGAGATTGCGTGCTATGTGGGGTGTTTGTAATTGAAACTTTGTCTTATTGTTTGTTTTACTTAGTGAGGAAACAGATAATACATCATCACTAGTAAGAACTAATAGGTTTAAGAATGAGAGCCACTATATCAAATTGGCATTTTTGTAATAATAAAAAATAGTAAAATTTTTGAACTATAACAATTTACAAAGCAATTTTACACATTTTCACAAATAAAGTGATTCAATAATTGTATCACCACAAGTAGTATATGTTTACAAGTGATGCTATTCATGGTGATCTAATTTATTGTATCATTTTTTTATTGTAACTATTTTTTATTTTATTAACTACATTTATTTTTGACTTAAAATTGTTTGGTGGATTGTCATAGCTTTAAAGTGTTACTGTTTTCTAAGTTGTTACAAATATGTCAATTTGATGTAGTGAGACATTACGATTCGGCATGTAGGGCCTCTACAACTGAAAAGTTATTTCTAATCAATTTGAAGTATGAGATACATTTATGCAGATAACCTCATCGATTATGTATGTTATGGACTACAGCTTGACCTCTATAACTCTATTGACCTATGTTTTATGAATGACAATAGTTGAAGTTGACTAGAAAATGCTATTGCTTTTTTGTAGTCAATTTCATTGTTTTAACCAAGTCATTAATGACCAGAAGTGAAGTTGAATATGAACCAATCATGGTTGTCAAGAAAAATATGTGTGGCAATGACACAAACAACCATCGTTGATATTAGGCTAAATTTTGGTGGTCAAAATTATATACCTATAAATTAATGGACGCCAAAGTGCAAATAACCCGAAGATTGTTCTCTGCAAGTGTGCATCAACCTCTCATTGTTGGTACCACACTTACATATATTTGAATGATAACATCAACCACAGAGAACATTGACCAGCATCACAGAAAGAATGAAAATATGGACAGACTTTCCATATATTTCCTGTCTACCCATGTTATTGTTGTGCATCTTAATTTTGAAAAGTATGGATAGATACATATTTGTTTGTTTAATTTCCTTTTTATGTTGCCTATATGGAAAGGCTATAAGCAAAATTTATTTCACGAGAAATCATCTGGAAGCTTAAACACTAATCATAATGTTATATTATTAATTGATCCCATGGAACTTCAACTATCTCACACTTAAATCACTATTCGCAAAGTTATGATATTATGAAACTCTAATCATAATATGATTTGTTGGTTATCTAAAATTCGATGGATACAAACTAGAAACCTGCTAAAACTTCTTAAGAAATCTAAACTATAATAGGGACTTCCACAGACACTTTGAACTTTATTTGGATACTTTTAAAGGTTTCTAAATAAGTCATAAATAAAATAAAATAAAAAATTAAAAAAAAAAGTAAAATGGAATTCAATCCAAAATAGAAATAATTTGAAAAACCATACTTCCTAATACTACTTGATCTAGATTTAAGAAGGAAGATTGTTTGAAATTAAACTTAGACCAAGATTAGACTAGTGACTTGAAAGGGCTGACTTAGTCAAATTTGGTTGACCTAATCAAACTCACAAATAAATATTGATGTGGGGGTTAAACCACCACAACCTTAACAATTCAATCAGGCTATCATCGGTAATACTAATCTACATTACACTACAAGTTTTCGCGATTTAACATACATGTGAATGAGAAGTAAATTAAGCAATCGCAATTTCCTACTTGTTCGCCCAAAAAAATTTAACTGTCCTCAAAATTACCTCTTATATTAGTATACTAGATTTAACAACAAAGCCATGTGATTTAATCATATCAAAGTGATGGAGAGATAAATTAATCTTTTTTAGCCTTCAAATCCAATTAAAAGGTAAAATATTCATCGGAAACTGGATAAATGTATCCGGTTTGAAAACTAAATAAAACAAATAAAAAATAAAAATAAAAGGGCTGGGTTGCCAACTTGTACATTGAAATATATATAAAGTTGATACAAGCCAAATATTTAGAATACAAGGTCCACCATTATTTTAATTACTTCATTTTAGGGAAGGTAGCTAGTAGCACTTTGACCAATTTGTCTAAATTCTCAGAGGAAGATCCACCTGGTCTAGTTGCCTCTTCTGCACTCTTTTTCCACTCCATGGTTTTGTTCTTCATCTCCTTACCCTTCTCCCCTTCCATCAGTTTCCTTCCCTAAAATATAGTCCCCTGCCATTAGGTACCGATTTCAAATGAGTGATGTGTGTTAGAGTTTGTATAAGAAATAACATATAGTCTCACATAAAGTGAGAAGTCAAAATAATGTCTTTATAACTGATGAGACATCGAACGATCACTCGATCACAACCATACACATGGCATGGGCTAACCCTAGCACGAGAAAGGCTTCATCCTAATCCTAAATAAACTCATGCATAAACTGTTGTTCAGCCCATAAGTCAGGTGTCCAAGCTTAAGTCACGTCAGCCTAAAAGGCACGAGCCTTGGAGCTTGACCAAGGACAATAAGGCATGAACATGAATCTTAGTGTTGTCACAGGCCCGAGATCTACTCACATGAATCTACTCTTTGCCCAATCAAGCATTGGGTCCTAAACAAACCCAAGTGTCGAAGAAACTCAGTCATGCTCAGGTAAGATCTTGGGAGAGATCTAATCCCTCCATTGTGCCCTCGATTTAGGGACAGATATAGAGGGAACACTTGCTAGTTAAGGTGAAAAAGGGAAGAAGAAATATATGTATACACTTTGCAATTTACTTCTAGTCTTCACTCTTTTTTGCATCCATGGGCGGATCTACTAAGGGGCCAGGGGAGTAATTGCTCCCCACTCAAATTTCTAAATATATTTATTAAATATTTAGCCTTATAAAAAATAAATTGTAGAACGTATAATACAATATGATAATTATTTATTTAACCATTTCTATATATTTGTTGGTAGAATGGTAAATGTTTAATATCTTTAGTAAACGACTTGATTTTGATACTCTTGGAGTGCAAGATTTTTTTTATGGCTATTAACTATACATTGTTATGTCCAATTGTTTCTAAGGATCTCGGGATCTAGAGAGAATCTACAATTTACAGTTCAAGAAGGAAGAAGATAACAGGAGAGAAAGAGATATACAAAAACAAGAGTACAATAAACCATATGCATAGAAACAAGATAAATGAATACATCTTTAAAAATTTAACTTTGATCTAGATCAATCGATTGATACAGCTCTAAGACAGTTTCATGTTTTACACTTAGAGATTCACTGTAAGATCTTATCAGAGATTAGATCGAAAGCTAAAACTTTGAAAACAAAAAAAAATGGATGATATGAAATTATTGAAATAAAAAAATATGTACAGGAGACTTACAGGATAGGAGAAGAAAGCTTATAGTAGTAGAGAGTTCTTAGGATTACATAAAAGGTTGGGGTTCTAAATTCGTCTGAGTAAACCTCAAGACAGAAGGCTCTATTTAAAGACAGAAACGGAAGCCTAGAAATGATAAGGTTTCTAGAAAGAGATGAGCTGGAGGTTTATCTCCTAGATGTCGTCTTGTAATCATGGAAGGAGAATACGATTCACCTTTTGACATTTATGGATGAGTGGATCTACTGTAGATACACGCGTCCTCTTGTAAACAGTAATGAAAAGAGCTGTCGGGTACTGTGGCCAAAAGCTATTTTGTCTGCTGGCAGATGCTTGTAATTATGGAGGGACACCATAATTCTTGTAGGGTCAGGGTGACGTGAATGGCGGAAAGATGCCATAACAGTCATCCTCATTGGAGGGTCCACTGGTGGACTCTGTAGCTTCGTCTTCCTCATCTGAGTTTTCTGAAGCGATCATGGAGAGCGTCTCTAGGAGCTGAGCTCTCGTTGGCTTGCCGCAGAGTTGCTTCTTAATATGATCTTTAAGAAGCTTTGCATGAGAGGGAACTTTGACCTGCATGTTGGGGCCAGCAGGGATTGGATGTCCAGAGAAGAATCGGAGGACACCTTCTTTGGTTGCATGACTGTGGTCAAAGGTCGACCACCATTTAATCTTGAATCATTGGCAAAACCATAGAGGAGGTTGAGCTGACTGATTTATTGTAGTGAGAGAGTGAGAGCAGAGACAGAGAAATCCCAACAGGAAATCCATGTCAAATTGAACTTAATGAAGAACCATAGCAACAGAACTTGTTGAGGACTTGGAGCTGGAGCTTCAAACTTGGACTTGAAAAGGGACCATCCTTCATTGACAGGAGGAGGAAGAATCCCATCT
Source organism: Berberis thunbergii (assembly GCA_003290165.1). Lineage (NCBI taxonomy): Eukaryota > Viridiplantae > Streptophyta > Magnoliopsida > Ranunculales > Berberidaceae > Berberis > Berberis thunbergii. The sequence goes on from QNQO01001400.1 coordinate 166,350, forward strand.
TCAGCACAGAAATGATTCCACCACTTATGTTGAAACCATAAAGGAATTGAAGGTTGCTTGAACTTTTTGCAGAAGAAGAAAAACCAGGAGTGCGAGCAGTTCTGAGAAGGAGCAAGAAAAGCTCAAGACCAGACATGCTTGTAGTCTTGATAATTGAAAGAGGCAGGAAGGTAGTTAACAGAAAACTTCTTGTGAGAAGATGGATGTTGCTTCCAGTCTGCTTCAGTCAGAATTTTAAGAATCTGACACTTGGAATGAGAAATCTTCTGGGAATTAGATTTCTCCATGTTGTGAGTAATCACCACCGAATCTGTGTCGATGAGGATAAACTCATAGAACCTTTGATTATTGAGACCATCAGCTTCTTCATAGAGCATCTGTGAAGGGAACACCTGATGGGCTATTGCTTGAGGATCTTGCTTGAAAGAGTAAAAACTGGGTTCGAGCATGAGGATAGGCTCGAGACAAGTCTTTATCACATATTGATTGGAATGAATAAGGGGCTTCTAGAACGAAACCATTGTAGAGCTTGATTCAGCTTCTTAGAGTGGCTGAAAAGGATTGGTAAGGGTGGTTGCATAAGAAAAAGGAGGCTTGTGCTGTGTTGCAGAAGGCGGCATAACATATTGAGACTTGAATTGGGGTCTTGCAGAGGGAACCTGCGAAGGAGATGAGCTCTGCGAACTCATTTTTGGATAAATTCTCTTGTGAGGAAGTCAGCAAGAGAATTGTCTACTCCCTTTATATATTCGATGTCAAAATCGAATGTAGAAATCAAACCTTGTCATCTGGCGAAAATCTGTTTGGAAACGAGATTTAAAACATCTTTGGCAGATTTGCAATCAACACGTAAAAGAAATTTTTGATTTGTTAAATCATTTTGAAATTTCATGATGCATAATACAATCGATAAAACTTCTTTTTTCACAGTTGAATAATTGATCTGTACAAAATTCCAAATACCAGAATGGTATCGGACTAATTGAATTGAAGTAGAATCAGGTAGATGTTGTTTAAGGATACCACCATACCCTTGGTTAGACGCATCTGTTTCTACGATCTTGAAAGCCTTGGGATCTGAGATTCCTAAACAAGGAAGACTCTTGACTTGGGCTTTGACTTGACAAACTATTTGGGAATGGGCTTCAGTCCATGGACCTGAGTTTTTCTTAAGCCTATTGTAAAGGGGCTTTAGTAAAACGCGGAGGCCTTTGTAAAAATCCGCTACATAATTCAAAGATCCAAGAAATCTTTGTAATTGGGTTTTATACCGAATTTCATCAGGAAATTTATTTGCAAAATCAATTGCTCTTGAAAAAGGAGTGATCATACCATGATGAATAGTATGGCCAAGAAAACGAACTTTGGTTTGAAAAAGATTAATTTTTGTAGGTGATAAAATCAAACCATTTTGCTTAATACATTTTTCAAATTGATACAAGTGTTTCCAATGGGCTGAGATTGAGTCAGAGAAGACAAGTATATCATCGATATACACTATTGTAAAGTGAAAAAAAGAAGAGAGAATTTCATTCATGATATTCTGAAATTCACTCGGTGCATTTTTTAGACCAAAGGGCATTACATTCCATTCGTAATGTCCAAAGGAAACATTGAAGGCAGTTTTATACCTATCCTTGGGATGGATCTGAATTTTCCAAAATCCAGACTTGAGATCAAACTTAGAGAAGACACAAGCTGAGTGTAATCTCTTTAGAAGATTACGTTGATGAGGAATGGGATATCTAATCCAACGTAAGACCTGATTAAGGGGCTTATAATTGATGACTAGATGAGGACTACCACGCTCAAGTTCAGCAGCTTTATGAACATAAAAAGCTGAACAGCTTCAAGGAGATTTGGAGTGGCGAATAAGGTTTTTATTCAGCAATTGCTGAATTTCTTGTTTGCAATATTCCATAAGCTCAGAATTCATTTGAATTGGTCTAGCTTTTGTTGGAATTTTGCTTTCATTGAAACTTGGTTCATAAGGAAGATAAACACAATGTTGTTTCCTATGCCAAAAGGCATTAGGAAGATCAGAGCATAATTCTTCTTTAAGATGTTCTTGATATTGAACAATTTGATATTGTAATTTAGGTTCTTGTAATTGTTCATCAATTATTTTATATGCAATTTCTTGTTTAAGGGAATTTAAATGTTGTTGCTTTTGAGATAAGAAATTAAGAAATGAAGCATTTTGATTCATTTGATTAACTTCAAAAATCTCAGGTTTGAACAGAAATTTAAATTCAACATCAGTTCCTAAATAGGTAGCCTTAATACCATCTTTAGAAACTGTAAACGGAGAGATTGCTGATATAAAAGGAGTACCAAGAATCATTTTCTGTGACATGTTTTTCACAAGGAGAAAATGTTGTTTGATACAAACCTTGTCTTTACAAATATGAGCATTTGTAAGCTTATATTTAATTTGTAATTCAGAATTATCTGCGGTATATAATTTCTGAGTTGTGATTGTAAAGTATCGTGCTGGAACAATACCTTCTTGAATACAATTCATATCGGCTCCTAAGTCAATCAGGGCAATAGTAGAAATCAAGATTTCTTTCTTGATAAACAAATCAACAGAGACAAACCATTTCTGGATTGTCACCTGATGAGGGATACTTTGCTTAATATTGCAAAGGAATTGAGGAGAAGGTTCTTCTGTTGAAACAACAGGTGGTTCAGAAGAAGATGCCTCTTGATTGCCTGTATTGAGATTCTGTACTTTGAGATCTAAATACAGTTGAGATTGTTTAAGCAAAACAATATCTTTTTTAATATTGTTTACTTCATGTTGGAGGACAGAAATGCTAACTGGATGTAGATTTAAATCTATCTATAACTTCCTTGTGACTGTAGAAAGGTTGAACGACCTCAGGAACATGTGAAGAGGACGTTAAGGATTGTTTAATGTGTTGAAGATATTCAGTTTTTAAAAATGGATCTTCAATTTTGTCTATGAAATCTAATAAAATACTGGATTGTTTTTTATTAGGTAACATATTAATTTGTTTATGGGAACATTGTATATTATTACAATGACAAGCTTGAGCACCATCATCGGAATCATAAGAGATATATGAGTCATATGAAAAGCGATTGATATGCATAATTTGAAATTCTTCATTAGAAGAATCAGCTTCAGAATCCAGAAGAACATTAGGAAACATATTCTTAATATCTTCAGAAGCTTGTAAAGCTTGAATCTTTTGAGCTGTTATGCAAGACTTTGCATAATGGCCTAGATGTCCACACTTAAAGCAAACAGGCTTTGAAGTTGGGTTGGACTTATAAGGTTTTTTAAAATGTTCAGGCTTGGGCTTATGAGTCCCATGTCTTTTTGGCTTGCTATAGTTCTTATTCAAATCCTTTGGGAGTTGAGGCCCATAAGGTTGCTTGGACTTGTACTGACGAGCAGGACGAGATCTGTACAATTGTTTGGATTTAGATTGAGGTAATCGAAAATCTTCAAATCCATATTGTTGACAGAAATCACCAAGTTCTTTGGGCCCTGAAATATGTTATTTCTTAAGCTGGTGTTTGAGCCTAAGATCATTACATAACTGCAGAGCACATTTATCAATAAAAAAGATTAAATCTCCATATGTAAGGCGGTCATATGGAATATCTCCTTGATATTGATCTTGTAATTTATTCCTAACTGTTTCTGCAAAGATAGCAAGTAAACCAGAAAGAAACTTCTGCTTCCAAAATGGATTACTTGCTTCAGATTGTTGCATAACTTTTTTGAGGAAAATGTCCTTATACCATCTAAAATGGCTTAGTGTAGGACATTTATGAACCATAAGTAGATCTTTCAATTTACCTTGGAATTCACCTGGATCCCCAATAAAATGTTTAAGAATGCTAACAATCAGAGTAATTACAGAGTCAGGAATCATAAAACCTTGTTCAGTTTTTATGGGCTGACCATCAGAACCAACCTTAAGCTGGTGTACATAAAACCTTGAATTATAGCTAATTGTTCTCCTATGGTAAGATAATTATCCCCCATCCTTTGATTAACCCAGAAAAGCCAGCGATGATAACCTGAGCAATAAATTTATCTTTGCCTTCACTACGATGAGTAGAGGCAAGCATGACCATTTCTTCGGTTACTTCAATGATACTTTCTTCAGATAGACCATCTATATTCCAGATATAGAGATTTCTGTAGAAAATGTACCAAAGGTTTGTAATCCACGTTCTTCATACTACATATCAGGGAATGAAGGTCGAGGATAATAATTTCTTGTCTTAGGAAGTGGATTTTGATACTTACCATAAGCTTGTGCTTTGCGAGCATGCTTTATGGGATTGATCTGATATTGAATAAAATCTAATCTATCCAATTCAGCCATAGGATCAAAATCGACACTTATATCTGATTCAACACCTATATCTGGATTAGACGGAGTGTTGATATGGAGTCTAGTATCAAGTTTTAATGCTTCAAGCTTAGCATCAATATCCTTGATAATTTGGTTTGAAGTTGTAAAAACATTTGGGGCTACTGAAGTTGGTTGAAAGTATGTAGCTTTCTTTGAATCTTCAGTATGTTTTTCTTGAATTTTCTTGTCTTTTAGAGCATTTTGAAATAATTAATCTTGTACCAATTTATCGCCAAGTTCATGGAGAAGAATATTGGTATAATTATTCTGCTGAATAATTTTGCTAATACCTTTTGCTTGACTCTCAGATGCAAAGTCTTTCAAAGGTGAAACAATAAGATCTTGTCCCATAGTAGCAAATGTAAATTCGCTAAGAGGGGAAATATTGAATTGATTGGTTGAGTCTCAGTAGAATTCCATAATTTAGAAGAAATATTTAGCACATGAATATTTTGGAGATAAACATTAAAGTACCAATTTAAGAAAGGTAGATTTTCTTTAAGTTCTTCGCAACATTCATAAAATTTCTTTCCTAAATCTGTTATCTGAGAATCAGTTGTTTGAGCATAAAATTATTGATGTCTTAGCTTATTATCTTCTGACAAAAATCTGTTTGAATCTTTTTCTTATCAAGTTGAAAAGGTTTAGACAGACAATTTAAAAACCAATTTGGGGTGGAAAGTTCATTTCCGATTGTGTTGGAGATTGTTGTTCTTGATCAAACTCCTGTTCAATTGGAGGATGATAGATTGGTTGAGGGATCTGCGGATACTGCGGATTAGGCTGAGTATTTGCAAGATCAAGATGAGGTAGAGCATCTGGTGTAGTTGCTCTGGTGACAATGCTAGGAACAGTTCTGAAAGATGCTTCAGATCTACGTCCTGATTGGAAATCTAAAGGGTTGAGTCGTGTGTCTCGAGCTTCAGAGAATCAAAGTTCTACTGACCCATAAGCGAGAGTAAAAAACATGATCGAGCTGACTAGAAGGAGGTCTTCTAGGTACAGCAGCGCTCTAAACCTTCCAAACATCTGGAAGGGTGACTTGATTCCATTGAATTGTCTTTGGAACATTTACATTGGTTTTCTCCTTATTAGTTTGGAAAATGATTGTGTATCCTTTGTCAGACTCTTGTAAAGCTTTTGAGCTTAACTAAGTCTTCATAGCTTTAAAGGTGATCTTGTAAATAAGAGCTAAGGGTTCAGAACCTTCAAGCATATCATAGCCAGAGGTTTGAATATTGAGAGTCAATGTTTCAAGGACATTTGGATCCTTTAGAGACACTGAGAAATTAGGGTAGCAGTTAAAATAAACTAGACCCGATGATAGTGTTGACTCTGCTATTCCAAGTAGAGAATCATGAAACCTATTGTGTCTACAATCGTTAAGTGTAATTAAGGCACAGGCATCTAACCCTGTTCTTGTAAGAGGTTTGAGACCGATTTGGATTAAACCGATATGGATGTACTTGTAATCTTGACTAAGTAAATAATCAAGTGTTTGAGTTGAAAACAAATGTTTTGAATCTAAAGATCCATTGAGAGGCACAGTCTGTTCGACTATGTCAATAAGATTTTCAGTTTTTTGAGAGAAAAAGGATTGAGAAACCTCATAAATCTTCTTGTATGGGACGGCTGGTATAGACCAGTTTTGTAAATCTTTTTCTACTTCTGGAATTCTACATTCAATCTTGTTTTGTAAATTTGGATTGCTTGGCCTAGAGCGAGAAAGTCTTAATATAAAAGACATTTTCAAAATCTTGGGGTTGAAACTGGAACACCTACAGTTAGAACACCGATATGGGACCACCTCACCCTCTCAGACTGCGTTCAACATCATGTGACTTACTCAGGGTTCAAAACGGCTGACCAACATACTTTGACTGGCTTACCAACGCTATCAACGGTTTACCAATGACACCTAGGACTCACCACTATCTCCATATAGTATAAAAACTTATTTTCAATCTTCTTAGAGCGTATGGTTTTTTTTTATGGCTATTGACAATTATTATTTTTGTCATTGTGATCTACCACTTACCTTTTTTTTATCAATGCAAATTTATATGTAATTGCAAACATTAAAAAAAATGAATTTTTTGTTCACAAGTCGTAAAAAACCTTCAGAAATATTTATATTTAATTTTTAAAATAATAACTATATAATTCAATGAAAATATATACAATTAGCCTACTCATACAAAATTTGAGGCTCATATAAACCATTTTATTCTCTGAAATTGTATTAGGATCTTATTATATTCGCAAATTTCAAATTTTTTTTAAACTTCAACTAGATACTTATCCTAATTATTTTGTGAGTTTAGTTATATATGATAGTTATATACTTGCCAACGTTATCGATATTGTGACCTTATTTTGGCTTAAATTTGGACTACACTCAATTCAATTTGATATATGCAATGTACTTTTGCTAGTTGTATTTTTTAATAGTTACTAGCTCTGGTAGGAAAAAAAATTTAGCTCCACCCTTGATAACTACGATTATCAACTAATAATTATTTAACATTTTGCCTCCCTCGACTAAAATTCTGGATTCGCTACTCCTTGCATCGATATCTGACTTAAACATTGGAGTGTCTTCGGTCACCATATCGGTGGTCTCTGGCTAACTACTACTTATTTTTGGAGGCTCGAGATCAGTAAAGACAAATCTGAACACATCAGTTTTGTGTCATCTATGGGGAGACAACAAGTTTTCCCTGAATGAATATACAAAGTTCTTTCTAGCTAAGCATAGCATCGAGAAATGGTCACCAACATCATATTGGCGGTCCCTGGCTAACCGCTACTCATTTTAACAGGCTCGAGATTAGCAATGATAGATCTGAACACATCAATAAATATTGACTTTTAACAATTATTAAATTATAAAATAGCATTGGGTTTTGGGCTTCTAAGCTATTGAAGATGTTATGAACTTTTCTAGAGAGCCAGGCCTGGCCCAATATCGTTCATCATCTAAGATATGTGCATCTCGAGACTGATAATCAGAATTTTTGGGATGTTATATATTAAATATATATAATGTGGGTGGATAATCATGTGAATAATGGTAGTTGAGATATTTGGCCGAGACTGATAATCAGATTATTTTGATCAACATTAAAAAAAACTTAATTATACCCATAAATTTGGTTCCCATCTGCACATGAATCACAAGTTCACAACATTTCTTTTCGGCATTCTAAGGAAATCATAAATCATTCTAAAGGCCTAACTCTCAATAATAATTACTAAATATATGAAAGAAAAAAAAACACTCTATTCATACAAAGTAAATTTTGCTGAATAAAAACACGAGAGTTCTCTATGGAGCTTCATCTCATTTTCAGACCATAGTTTTTTCAGTGAGATTTGCGTTGTTGTATATTAAATGTACGCAGGAACTTGTATTATCAGCACACAACTTCATACAATACTAAGGATCATGCAACATTGCAACTGACCTAAGTAGTTGAGTTCTGCTCTTCATTTCAGTCACTTCAATAAAATTATACTCTATTTTAGTTTTATTTGTCATTGCCATACACCACTAAATATTCACACAGTGGTTTTCCTATCAAATGAAAGCTATTTTTCACCATCTACATTTAGCTATACTTACAATTCATTTGAGTTCTTATGGATTAATTAATTAAGTTGGCATCACATAAACATTAATTTTGCAAATAATGTAAATCAATCTATATTATTTTTGAACTGGATAAATGTATCCGGCTTGATAAATAACTAAAACAAGAAAAATAAAAGGGCTAGCGCACCAACATGTACTATGAAATTAATATAAAGTTGATACAAGCCAAATATTTAGAAAACAAGGTCTACCATTATTTCAATTACTTCATCTTAGGGAAGGTAGTAGCACTTCATTGACCAATTTGTCTAAATTCTCAAAGGAAGATCCTCCTGGTCTAGTTGCCTCTTCTGCACTCTTTTTCCACTCTGTGGTTCTGTTCTTCATCTCCTTACCCTTCTCCCCTTCCATCAGTTCCCTCACTAGACTCTCCACTTCTTCTCTTTTGACGTTGTTGTCGATTTCCATCCCTATACCCCAATGAGTACAAGAGTATCGACAGTTTGTTTGCTGTTCTGCAAAAAATGGCCAACATATCAAAGGAACACCACCACATATTGTATCCAATGTTGAGTTCCATCCACTGTGAGTTAAGAACCCTCCTATGGAAGGATGTTTAAGGACTTGTTCTTGTGGACACCAGCTCGATATTAAACTCCTCTCGTTGGTTTCCGTTGTGAACTCTGGAGGCAAAATTGATCCCTCGCCCCTAACAAGGTCTAGTCTAATGACCCATAGGAAATGGTGTTTGCTGTTAGCTAATCCCCATGCAAATTCGATGAGTTGTTGGGCAGACATGACAGTGATGCTTCCGAAATTCACATACACAACAGAGTTAGGTAGCTTCGAATCAAGCCATTTTATACATTCCTGGTCTTCTGTCCACAAATTTCCTCCAAGTGATTTTAAACCATCATCATTGGATGTTTCTTGAGTGAGCAATTGTAGAGGGCCTATTGAGTAGACAGGGGGCATAAGAGGCTTCATGGCATCCAAAACCTCCCTTTCGAAAGCATGGAATGTGTTGATAATAATACCAGAGGCCTTTTTAGCTCTTTCAGTTTCTTGAAACGCAAACTTGATCATGAATTCATTGGCATCTGTTGTTCTAATGAAGGTCGGAATATCCCTCAGGCGAATATTTCTCATTCCAGGAATGGAGTTGATGGGCGTATCAAGGTAACCATTTGTTAGATAGCTCTCATCTGTAAAACACATAACAAGACATAATAGTCAGAATGCATTTTATGTGAATAAAAGTAACAAGTTGCAGACTGGTAGGCTAAGCAAGGTTACAATGGACAGTCTTTTAATTTCTCTTATATATGTCTCAATTTTATGAAATTTGTATTTATACCCCAAAACAGAATCTGTATATATATATAAAGGATAGAAGAAACTAACACCTTTTAATGGTACGAAACCAGTTTCCACCAGGTGCTTGTAATGAAAATAGGCCATGAAGCCACAAGCACTAGTAGTCCAAAACAATATTTCCGGGATGCCAAGTTCATCAGCAGCTTGTAAAGTGAAGCTCATGGAACCATCTGAAACGATACATGTAACTGGAGGAGAAGATGGAGAGTCGTTTAGCTTGGTGAGTAGACCACGAAACGGACCTATGCAAGTTTCCGTAGTAGACTTGCATAAGGCCGGAATGTCTTGGGTGCCATCAATATCCGCCGGTGGGAGACCATCTGGGATTGTCTCAAATCTGAATCTAGGAAAACCTTTGATAGAATCTGGGCCTCTAGATTTGATTAAGCGATTGTGGTTGAACTCGGTGTTAACGAAAGTGACATGGAAGCCCTTGTGGTAGAGAAGTTTTGCTAGTTTAAGCATAGGGTTGATATGGCCTTGTGCTGGGAATGGGATGCAAACAGCATGAGGCACTTCAGCTACTGCAAAGGAGCTCATGTTCTTTGTTTTTCAAATTACACACTTATGCTTCTGGTCAAGGGAGGAGGAGGTTTTATAGATAAAAAAATTGACTCCTCTTATTTCATCAACTAGTGAGATCATGATGAAATCACAAAATCCTGCGCTGAAGGAATAAACACTCCTGCGCTGTCAATGTTATTAATCAATCATTTTTTTCTATATTATCCATCATGTTCTACTATAATTTTTGTTTTTTTTTTTTTTTTTTTTTGAAAGGCAAGCGTGCCGCCGGTGGGTATAGAACCCAAGACGTGGGGGTTAAACCACCACAGCCTTAACCATCCAACCAGGCTACCATTGGCTATAATTTTTGTTATTGTTATTATTAGTCCTTTTCATCATCTTCAACTTGTTCTTTCACATGTGGCGCTAGCTAGCTGATTTCGTCTCTTTGCATGAGACAGGATGGTGTAGGGCAATCCATACTTATCAACCATTTCAATGCCTTAGGCTATCAAACACGTCGGGTTGGGTTGATAATTAAGTTTCAACAAATTTGGTTATTAGAGCAATGACATCAATGCTATGGTATCCTTGGTTCACTGGCCATCCGCCGGGGGTTTTGGATTTAATACCGATATTTTAGCAAGAAATCCAATCAATCTAAGTGTAGTACTGGGTGTATTGATCTTTTTTGGAGAGGGAGTGTGTGCGAGTTGTTTATTTCAATAATAGGTTGGATCCAACCAAGTGCATTTTAATTTGATTTATTTTTTCTTCATAACTAGGAAAGAAAGTTGCACAATTTCACAAATTACTTCTGAATCAATTTTGAAATCATATGTACGAACCATAGCATTTCGTGACTCATTGGGAGATAAACATTGATTCTCTATTAACCAATAATGTGGAACCCTTAACATGGTTAAAGCTAAATTGTTTGAAGTCCTAGGGCACCATTGGTACTCTTCCTACCACTATATTTAGTAGCAGTGTTTTAAAAATCAGCCTAGGCGCTAGAAGGTGGAAAACTGCCCATATTAATGGCTGGGAGGGCAGTCTGGGCGGTTCTAGGTGGGTCTGGGTGGATCTAGGTGGCCTAAGCGGGGTCTAGACGGACTCTAGGTGGGGTCTAAGCGGTCTGGGCGATTTTTATATAAGGCTGATTGTGTTCTTATTTTATTTTTCTTTCCTATTTTTTTTAAGAAATAAACTATTTAATTATTTTTTATTCAATATATGTCTAAATGTAGCAAATGATGATTACTTAATGGAATTCTCAAAGGATCTGCCGGTACCAATTTTACTAATGTAGATTTTATCAAACATAACTGAAGTTATTCATGCAATTTGAAGAAAAATAAAAGAGTACACAAATTCAAATTTATATAAAGTACCCATCATAACCAACTTTAGTCATTTGAGTTTTAATAAATTTTGTTCACGATTGTTAATTTTTCATGTTTTTAAATTTTGCATATGTATATTGGCATTAAATTGAATGTAATTGATAAGGTATTATGCTTAACTTTTGTAAATTATTAAAGCTATAATACAAAACCTAAGACCACCTAGGCCCCTGGGCGCTAGCCACCTGCTCGCCGCCCGCCCAGCGCCTAGCGATTTTTAGAACACTGTTTAGTAGGGAGATCTTTGTTCATTATTTTACTCTTTTAAAAAAATTTCAACCAAATAAAATAAACAAATCATTATTGAAGAGAAAATATGTGTCTTTTGTACTTGAAAAGTGTCTTTTGATTTAAGAAATGATGTGTCTGATCAACACACCATTTTGTTCTCTATATATTGAAGAGAAAAACAAGTTCTTCAAACATATTAATATTTTCTAGAGTTATTCATTCTTCTTCACTTCTGAGAGAGATCACATTCAGTAAATTCACCAAAGCCAACACCTTTGTGCTACGGTGTTGGTATTAGATAGTTGAATCCTGGTAGTCAGACGCTTAAAGAACTACAGCACTGACTAGGGAAGAATTCTGTCTATATGACATAGCGTATTCGCTAGCCTCTATCTACAAATCAAAACGTACCAACTCTACTAATTCAAAATAATGATTTCGCAAGCCTCAGTCTGCAATACAAGTTAGTAGATTTATTTTATTTTATTTTATTTTATTTTATTTTATTTCGTTGTAATCAATTTATAATGAAAATAATATTTGTATGGTTATATTATTTATTTTAAATAAATTTATACATTATTCTGATTGTTCTCCAACAATCTATAGACAAAATTATGGAACAATGCCTTTCAAAAAAATTTATGGAACAATCAGTTAATGGCATCAAACTCCATGTTGAGAAACCAGACAAGTTCAAGGGTTTGGATTTCAAACGCCGGCAACAGAAGATGGTGTTCTATCTAACAACCTTGAACCTTGCTCATATTGTCACGGAAGATGTTCCTATCACTGAAGGAGATGATATTTTCACAGATCAATTTAATGCAATTGATGGATAGAAACATAGTGAGTTTTTATGCAGGAACTATATCCTAAACAGTCTTGATGATACATTATATGATGTGTATATATCATACAAAACAACAAAAGAACTTTGGGATTCTCTGGAGAATAAATATAAAATTGAAGACGTTGGATAGAAACATAGTGAGTTTTTAAAGTGCCAAATGATAGACTCAAAGACTGTTGTGAACTAAGTGAAGGAACTTCAGATTATGATCCAAGAACTTGCTGCAAAGGGAATGAAATTGCCACACCAATTTGCAGTCGGGGCTGTCATTGAAAAATTGCCTCCATCTTGGAATGATTTCAAGATTCGTCTCAACATAAGAAGACTGATATGACAATGGAGGATTTGGTTATCAAATTAAAGGTTCAAGAAGATCACCACACATTAAAGGTTCAAGAACCATCTCGCTTCCATAAATTATGTTGAAAGTAGGAAAGAAAAGAAAATGTGATTACAAACTTTTTATTGGAATTAAAAGTGTCCTCGACAAATTACTTATTCACATTTGTACCTTGATAACAGATCTAACATATAGTAATCAAATGCAAATATTAATGTGATATATGATAATGTATCACACAATGAAAAATGGAGCGTAAAAAACAGAGCTCGCAGATGTGAGTCGACTAAAATACAACTAAGGAAAAAAGGAATGGCATCCTCACTCTTAGATGTAGAGAAAATGCAAAAGATAGATTTGTGCAGGTAAAGCACACTTAACCGCTAGTAAACACAATAGCTATGGCTGCAAGAAGACCGAGTTTGTATGTGAAGAAATATGTAATGGGCAAAGGTAATTAATCAACTCTCAATCACATACAAACGAAGGAAGAAAAGAACATTTATCATAGTCAGGTTATAGGTACATATGGTAGAGAAGAAGAGAATTTTTTTTATTTATTTATTGTGTGCAACTGATTAGATGGACCAAAATTACATTTTTTGAAAAATGTTGAGGCTTTTTTTAATAAATTTTGGAATTTTTTCATAAATTTTGTTATTCGATAAAAATGCAACAACTACTAAAAATTACTTTTTTTTGAGGATTTTATTCGAAAAATTTTAGGATGTTTTCATAAATTTTGAGTTTTTTTTTCTTCTAATATCATTTATTCTAAATTTATCTATTGATTTTGAAACCAACCCTTAATTTCCTAATTATCACTTCTTCTACTTATTATTGATTTTGTAAGCTACCCATTAATTTTCTAATTATAGGTACTTTGGTTTTATTTAATGTGTTTAATACATTTATTTATTTTCATATTATTTTCTCATATGTTTAATATACCCTCGAAATTCATTATATATTTCATGCATTCTCGAAATTTTTGCCTTTTTCTTTACACACCAAAACATTTCTTAAAATTAGGAGACCGAAATTAACTTGAAAAACGAAATCACAATCCTTGGTTGATACAAGGCCAATATTTAGAAAACAAGGTCCACCATTATTTTGATACTTCATTTGAGGGAAGGTACTAGCACTTCATTGACCAATTTGTCTAAATTCTCAAAGGAAGATCCACCTGGTCTGTTTTTGCCTCTTCTCCACCCCTTGGCTCCGTTCTTCATCTCCTTGCCCTTCTCCCCTTCCATCAATTCCCACACTAGACTCTCCACTTCATATCTTTTAACATTGTTGTCGATTTCCATCCCTACCCAATGAGTATAAGAGTATTGACAAATCGTTTGTTGTTTTGAAAAAAAATGGCCAACTGATCATAGGGTCTCCACCGCATATTGTATCCAATGTTGAGTTCCAGCCACCATGAGTTAAGAAACTCCTATAGAAGGGTGTTTCAGGACTTGTTTTTGTGGCACTACTACAAAAATGGGCAATTCTGGCGGATGATATATGACACTAAAGGCATACTCCCGACGGATTAAGGGTATCGGCCGGACAAAGGAAAATCTTGACACCTTTATCTACCAGGATAGTGTTTCTGGTATTTATATTCACCACGAAGATATAAAGATGGAAATTACCCCGCCCAAATGCCCATTAAAAATCAATAAAATTTGTGCCGGCGGTTATAAATCCTAAACTGGGGTTTATATTCGCCACGAAAATATAAAGAGAGAAATCTTCCCGCCCAATTGCTCATTAAAAATCAATAAAATTAGTGCTGGCGGTTATAAATCCTAAAGTGGGGTTTATATTCGCCATGAAAGTCCAAAGCGGGAAATATTACCGCTCAATTACTCATTAACTATTGATATTGTTTGTGATAGTGGTTGTAGTTCCCACGAATTCTAAGACTTCTACTACCAATAATGTTCCTGGCATTTTGGTGGTGTGTATACCCGCAAGGATGTCAAAACCCCAAACTAAGAGTGGTGTATATCTGCCAGGATATGGAAACCCAAACTCTCAAGTCACCTATCCATTTTCCCTTCTTTCAGTTGAACAAAAAACTGTAAATTTTATCTCTTATTCTTCTTCTTCTTGAGAGAGACTCCACTTCTTGCTTCGTTTCGATTTGTGGCGTTAGAAGGAAAAGGACAAGGAGAAGGCGGTCATTAGGCGAAATCGTCACAATCGAACTAAGGTGAGTCTAGAATATTTAGTTAACTGATTGATGTGGATTGTCTGATGCGAACCATTCTAATATTGCTGCCTTCAAGCAAATCAAAATCTTGAAGCAAAAGAATCTCCCCAAGTAAAGAGATTGTATGAGCTCCCCTCACTGCACTCTCAATTTGCTCCTTAGTAAGCCTTTTAGCTCCAAAATCACCCGAAGATTTTGGCACAAGTTTAACAACCCCAATGTGCATAGCTAACTTCATGAGTGACCCCCAGTCCATAGCATTTCTAAATGCAAGACCGTAGCGCCTTTAGAGCTTTGCATTAATCACATTAGTCCCAACACCAACAAAAAAACAGGGGAGACATTAGGAAGTCTTTGAGGGACTGCGGTGCACTCTTCATGTTGTGAAGTTGTATTACAAGACAGTAGGATTTGGAACTCAGTTGTAGTGTAGCAATGTCCAAGTTACTGATAGGCTGCTTCAAATGTACATCTACCCCTACAATAATGGGGCTACCATGGTTGTTGTAGTTGCATGATAATAATAGCTCTGTGATGTAAGAATCTTTGAAGGACTCTCCATCTGTTACTGTGGTCTTCACTGCAATTCCATTCACATTCACAGTGCAAGTAGTCATGTTTTGCAAGTGATTCATCACTTGCTTTAATAGTTTCTAACACTCACAAATGGGATTGATTAATCATTATGTCCATGTATTCATATGCCTGACTTGATCATTTGAGCATTTGAGTATTCATATGTCTGACTTGAATAAGAACCTCACAATCAGAATAAAAGAAATGAAACAGAGCCTATGAAGACTGTTTCTGAAGCAAATTCAAAGTTTTGTTTGTGTTGGATCTCATGCCGCAAACTTTTTAAAATTGATTGATATATTGCGTTTTGTTTACCCTCTGACATTTCTTTATGAGTTTCATATTGATTGAATATTAAACAGGGGTCTGAGAAGTAGAAGCATGCTTCATAGCAATGTTTAAGACATTTCTACAACATGTTGAAACAACTCTTAGCAAACAGCATAGTTTTTCATTTAGTTAGACATCCAGTACATTAACTTTTAATAATGAATAAACACACAATGTAGATGGGAATGTAGCTCCCAGAACTTGTGCTGTAAGCTATGATTCTCAACCCTCATTATGAAATAGGATAAAAGGGGCTCTTCGGTTTTAATCTTTGAATGTAAGGTATAGAAGAAGTTGCCCAGTTTCTTGTTGATATTGAATGAAATAGGATTCGGAGCCTACAACTATTTAAATTATGGAAAGTTTTCATTCAGATATGCCTGCTCTTTATTCACTATCTATACTAAAGCAAATACGACCTTCATATTTTTTTAATCTTAACATCAATCTATCAAAATGGTCTATGAATCTCCTATGAACTTGACTTCTTATTGAACATCAGTTTAACCCACTCCCAAATGTTGGTATTCATCTCTTTGCATATCAATTGGCAGAATGATTAGTCTGTTGCTTCCTCCCATGCTAGACTTGATTTCCTTTTGCCATTAGGTACCGATTTCAAACTCTAAAATTCATAAGACTATAGCTGCTGACTGTAGACATATTTTATACATATAAAGAGTGAGTTAACTTTCATGACCGACAAAGGAAATTCAGAGGCTTTAGGCCTGTATAGAATATAATACTCATCACTACCAATTGTTTCTTTTTCTCATCTTGATTTTCATCATGAACCTAATTTCCTTAGGAATTCTAGGAGAGTGACCACACCCTTCCTTCTACATTGTCTATCCAACAATTCTGTCTGAAAGTAGTTTTTGTTAAGAAACTAATTACTTTTTTTAATCATCCTCATTATCATTATCATTAATATCTTCCCTTTTACATACTCTATTTCGTCATTCCTAGTCATCCTAATCTTCTTATCTATAAAGAGTGAAGATTAGTTTCTGTAAGATACAAGGAAGCTTTATGGAAAAGAATAAAGGTATGTAACTACTCGTATTTTAATATAAATTGAATGACACATAAAACATATCTGCGACTTTCGCATATTACATGCTTTGTTTTCCGTGTGGATGTAGAGCACAATTGCTTTTAGGGATGAAGATATGAATAGGATGCCACTTATTAGGCGCATGACATTGTCCACTGCTGCTCATCAATATAGAGATTACAAGATGGAGTTGTATAAGAAATACTATTTTGATAAAGAACCGCATGTGCGAAGGATATGTCCTCAAAATTTTGATCCCGATCAATGGAGCAAGACGGTGTATTATTGGGATTCACCCGAATGGTAGGTAAATTAAACTCATTATAATGTTGTTAATTGAATTTCAGTAAGTAACTAGTTTGAAAGTAAAATAGATTTAATGGGATGCTAGACTACCATTTGAATGAAATATTTGCTTGGCTTTAAACAATTATGGTGGTAGGGGAACTAGTTACCATCCTAGCCATGATTCATTATCATTCCATTTCACCAAACTACTCTTGAAACCCAGTTGACACATGAACCCTTTTTGTTGTTAATTGGGCCAACAGGATGTATATAGATGTATGGTTATAATGAGTTGAGAACAACACACTTACAAACACAAACATGTTCTAGGCAGGATGCATTATCAGTGGCATTATTTTTTAAAGCATTATTCTCCTTATAGTAGGTATTACATTTGTAAACTCAATGATTTCTATCATCTGGGCTTATGCTCTAGGCATCTACCTTGAATCGAGTCCTAGAACTGATGAGCTTCAAATGGTGTTGGGCATGCTGGCATTTGCAGTGTGAACTTATTGGTGGTATTACATTTTTAATCTCAGTGATTTGACTGATTTCTACTACCTGGACTTATGCTCCAGGCATCAACCTTGAATCAAGTCCTAGAATTGATGTGCTTCAAATGTTTTTTTATGAAAAAAATCCCAATAGAAATATAAAAACTTGGAACATAGAAACTATCTATGTTTTGTTTCATATTAATTTTAAAATTTGTATTAAGCAGCAGATTGGAATCCTACTACAAGTCAGCAGTAAGTGTTGCGTACTTAGTAACATGAGTATCACTCAGGAAAGGCAAGTGTATCATCAGAATTGATTCTTCCAAGTTCCAAGCATTTTCAAAAATTAAAATTTGCATTTCCTCCGAGTGTCACTTTCAAACAAACACTGTCTTAAATTTAGAAATCCAAATACAGTGTGTGCCATACTGCCCAAAAATCACATTGTTCTCCCAATAATTCAGGCCACGAACGGCAGACATTCCCGGTCTATTTGCAAACACTAGATTGTGAGTCTTAAGTAGGGGTGGGCACGGTTCGGATCGGTTCCAAATTTTGAGGAACCTAACTCGAACCATTTAAATTTTAACGGTTCTGAACGTTGGAACCAAACCTAACTCGAACCGTTTACAACGGTTCTTGTATAATATATCTCAAAAAATATTAATGAAAAAATGCGATCTTTTCAATATTTTCAAGAAGAAATGTGAATATGACACTGTTGAGTGTTGAACAAACAGGCTCACAGACTATTACATTGTATGAAATATCCACTTGTATCAAGAAATTTACAGTGAGACTATATCCACTTGTATGAAAAAACTGCAGTGTGTATGAAGAAATTTACAGTGTGTATGAAGAAACTGCACTTGTATGAAGAAATTAACAATGAGACTATATCAAGAAATTTACAGTGTATGAAATATCCACCAATCGAACTGAAAAATAGAGCTGAATCTGAGGAAGCAAATCTTGTGGTGCGGTTAGGAGCAGTGGTATGGTTAGGTTTGAGATTCAAACAATTTTGTGGTGTGGTTAGGTTGATTTAGCCCAGTTGATAGTGGTAGGAGCAGTGGCTTTTGTTCAATTGAAGTTATGATGAAGGCCTGATGGAGATTGGGGTGGTTTGCAATTGCAACAACGGAGTTTGGTGGTGGGCAAGAAAACAGAGGGAGGGGAGTCGTGGTCTAGGAGTGGAGCTGTTTCTTGGCAGGTATGATCTGCCTAGCCTTTGGGTGCAAAAGAAAAACTCGAAATTGGGCAGTTAAAGCAACTTTCATACAAACAAGAGGCTAGCATTTCTAGCCATTGTAGCAAAAGAAGCAAATGGAAAAGTTGAGAAAGAAAGACTTTGAGAAAGAATTGATAGATGAGGTTGAGGGATTAGGGAGGAAGATCAGCTAGCTAGATATTCGATTGCAATGAAAGGGAAGTCCTACTCTACTTTTGATGGAATTTGCTCAAGACGAGCCAGGCTTCCTTATGCACTGCAATTGAAGAATAAATAGAGAGAGAAAAATTATTAAAAGCTGTGAAACAGAAGAAACAATAGAGGAAGCAAATCTTCAAAAAACAAAATCAATCAAGTAAAGAGGGTTGGGGTTTATGGCTATGGGAAGAAGATCTGAGTCGAGAGTAAGAGAGGATGAGATTTGGGGGTGTTAGGGTTAGAAATCATATCTGAAACGGGAGTGAGAAAGGACGAGGGTGCTTGTGCGTCATCGTCATCGTGCTCTGCTTGTGGAGAATGAGAGAGATCGTGGTGGCCTGGTGGGTGGCTGGGTGAAGTGGAGACCGAGAATGAGAAGAGAAAGATGGGAGATTGGGAGGAAGGAGGATTTCTCATTTCATGATTTTCATCATTTGGGGGTGTTACTGTCTTAGGGTTAGAAACCCATTTTTTTTATACCCTTTATCCCATTAAGGCACATGTAAAGAGGTATATGTAATCGGATCGGAACCAAATCGTTTTAAACAAAAATTTAGAAATCGGAACCCAACCGTTTTAGATATAGAATAATGATCCTAGGATCGCGCTTCTACATTTATCCTTGCCTTTGTTGTATGTGGTCTTGCTTTGCTTTAACCTTGCATTGTTGTGCTCTACCTTTACTTTGCTGATTTTGCTAGCTTAACGTTAGAGAGCTCATGGCATTGATCGCGCTTCTACTGGAAGACTTAGAAGAGCTCCGCGCACAAGTTTATGTGGAGCAGATGGGTCCTGAGACCCAAAATAGAGTTTTGGGCTATGGAAATGGTGTGACTTCTAATTTGGTGCCTTATGCCTTGGGTAGTGCTAGTAGTTCATCAAGGATATGATCAAAGACTAGAGAAACCTTCTTGGAATCTCAGTGCCTAGAAATGAAGACCAAGCATGAGGCTATGCAGAAGGAACTGGAGGAGTTACGGGCTCAACAACAATAGTATCAACAGATTATGATGACGTTCATGCATGCTATGCAGTCGAGAGGAACCATGGAGAACTCTCAACCATCACACCAGTCTAGACAAAGTCAACCATTTCAGCCTCATTATCCTATGAATCTGATGCATCCTATTGAACATATGTCTTTCTTGCCACCCTCACAACATTCTTCTGATGACTCTCATCATTTTAACGGTGTTCCATTAGATGGATTCATCGAATTGCTTTCTGGTAATATGTCTGATGCAGATATAGTTAGGCTTATTAGAACATCTAGAGGATTAGGGACACATTCAGGTTCAAATTTAGGTAGTTGATTAGATTGTCTGCTTATCTTTACTGGCGGATGTACGATGTGTTTTTTTGTTCATGCTGAAGATGTATGACACATATTTGGGACGTCGAATATATGACATTTTGTTTTATATTAATATTATTTTGAGATTAGTTGCAAAAAAATTTAAATGTTTACAAAACCTATTGGCAGATAATATGAAAGTCTTGGCGTATAACGAGCAAAATTTCATGGCTTTTATAAACTCATTCCTAGCGTACTATATTAAATTTCATGGCGGTTATGAACTCATTCATTGCCGATAATATTAAATTACAGGCGGATACAGGTGTTGCCCAATCTGGATTTCTGACGGTTCTAAACTCATTCTTGGCTTATACAAGTGTCACCCATTCTGGAGTCCTGGCATTTATAAATCTGTACCTGGCGTATTTATATGTCGTCCATTCTGAAGTCCCGGTGTTAACAATTTGTAGCCGGCATATTTATGTGTCGCCTATTCTAAAGTCCCGAAGTTTAACAATTTGTAGCCGGCGTATTTATGTTTCGCCCAATCAATTACTTTGTCAAATATAAGTGCCACAAATAAACTATTATATCATTTATATCCGCCACTATGTTATGCTGGCGGACATCTTTTTCTTTTTTTTAAATTCAAAATTACTCCCGGTGGATTAAGGGACTTATCCGTCGGGCCAATCCCTTTCTCGCCAGTTTTGCCTGCGGATATTGTATTCGCCATTGCAACATTTGTCTGGCGGATATAGACTTTTTGTGCCGAGAGTAGTAGTGTGGACACCAGCTCGATGTCAAACTCCTCTCTTTGGTTTCTTGTGGACACCAGCCACTATGATGCTTCCAAAATTCACATACAATACCGAGTTAGGTGGCTTGGAATCAAGCCATTTAAGACACACTTCACCTTACTTTCCATAGATTTGCTCCAAGTGATTTGAGACCATCATCCTTTGATAATATCTTCTATGAGCAATTGCAGAGGTCCTATAGAATAGATAGAGGGTAAAAAAGGCTTCATGGCATCCAAAACTGCACATTCAAAAGCATGGAATGTTTTGATAACAATGCCAAAAGCTTTTGTGCATCTTGACAGAGTTTATGCAAAATACAAATAAAGATTATAGATATAAATAACTGTTGGAATATTAAACTCACTCCAATTATCCATGGGCCTAAAAATTGCCCACGTGCTTATACACGGTAGTACCGTGTGAATTTACGGTGTAGTTGTACGATTGGTACCCACCGATATAGTTGTTGTCCCACGACCCCGCTCTCGCTTCCGTTTGATATATGATTGAATTCGCATTCTCTACAAGTTCGAGCTTTTAGAGAGTTGGCAATTTATCATGGTATCAAAGCATTGGTGTCGTGGGTTCGAGTCTCATCCACCGCAATCGTTGCGAGAATTTTCTGTATTTTCCTCGCGCTTGCGCTGAGGGGGAGTGTTGGAATATTAAACCCACTCCAATTATCCATGGGCCTAAAAATTTCCCACGTGCTTATACACGGTAGTACCGTGTGAATTTACGGTGTAGTTGTACGATTGGTACCCACCGATATAGTTGTAGTCCCATGACCCCGCTCTTGCTTCCGCTTGATATATGATTGAATTCACCTTCTCTACAAGTTCGAGCTTTTAGAGAGTTGGCAATTTATCAATAACAAAAAAAACACCTTTGATTGTATGACGGCTTTCTACCAGATGCCTATAATGAAGACATGCCATTACGCCGCAAGAGCTAAGAGTCCAAAATGTGACTTCAGGGATTCCAAGTTCTTCAACGGCTTGTAGAGTGAAGCTCATACAAGCATGTGCTATAATACAAGTTACTGCAGGAAAGGATGGAGAGTTGTTGAGCTTAGCTAGCAAATCGCGGAATGGACCTATGCAGGTTTCCGTAGTGGACTTGCATAGGGCTGGGATGTCTTGGGTGCCATCAATATCAGGGGGTGGGAGACCATATGGGATAGTTTGAAATCTGAATCTAGGTGATTATGGTTAAACTCGGTGTTAACGAAGGTGATATGAAAACCCTTATGGTAGAGAAGTTTTGCTAGTTTATTCATGGGGTTGACATGGCCTTGTGTTGTGTATGGGACACAAACAACGTTAGGCATCACTGTTACTGGGTATCAGACCCCATTTCTTTGGTCATCAAAATACAACCTATAGTGGTATAGGAAAGGATAGATTTTTAAACCAAGAAATGACTCTTTTCTCTATGCGAGAAGATATATTAAATTGCATCTCTGCTTCAATGCTTTGCTTGCTGTTTGGATTTTGTTCTGTTTTATAATATAATCTATAACATGGTCCACTCTTACAAATTTTAAATTTCGATGAAGGTAAAATATTCATCATGCATGATTTGGGTCTCTTCAAGTAATATTCTAAGTGTCCCTTAATGTACATTGAAAACAAGTTTAGGTCATTAGCAAATTTACCAACAGTGAGAAAGGTGAAGGTGTAAAACTACTAAACTAGTATAAATCTCCTACCTAGTATTTATTCACCAATCTTGTCTATGCCGATTCCTCTTATTATTCAAGATATGTCATCATTCGAAAACTTATATTTTAACCATTAGTTTCACATTACTCTTAGTCTCTCATCAATGATATTTGTTCTTGGTTATTATATGTGATGAGACATCAATAATTCATGTGATCGCAGTCATATGTGTGGCATAGGTCATCTCTAACACGAGAAAAGCTTCAACATGGCCCCAAACAGACCTATTCTCAAAACATTGTTCAATCCGTAAGTCAAGCGTCCAAGCCCAAGTCTAGGCCAACCCAAGAGACACGGGTCTTGGAGCTTGACCCACAATAAGACCCCAACACAATCAAAGAGTTGTTGCATGCCTGAGATTCGTTCACGCCAATCAGCTCTTCACTCAATCAAGCATTGGGTCCTAAACAAAGCCAAGTGTCAAAGAGACTACGTCATGCACATGTAAGATACTAGGCAAGATCTCCTCCCTCCACCACACCCTCGATAGCAAGGATAGTTGACGAGTAACATCAGATACGCCAGATCATCTGCGTCATTATCTCCATGTGATGGCACTGAAAGAAAGTTCGGAAGCCATCTTGTGCAGAACTTTTCCCACCAACCTAAAGAAGGATGCACTGACCTAGTTCTACAGCCTCTAATCGAGATCTATTGATTTATTTTAGGTCTAGGTGAAGACATTTATCACCAAATTCGTCGAAAGTCAACTGATCAGGAAAGGGTCGCACTATCTGCTAAGCCTCAAGTAGAAGCAGGGTGAGACCGTCAGTGAGTACGTCACTCGTTTTAACGATGAGCTAACTTTGATCGACGGTTGCAGTGACGACATGTCGGTTATGGATTTTACTTCTAGCCAACTAGGAGATCAATTTACAACCTCCTCACCCTTGAGCCCCCCCCCCCCCCCCCCCCCCCCCCCCCCCCCCCCCCCAAGTGATATGCAAACGTACTGAAAAGTGCGCAAAAAATATCATTTTCGAAGAAATGTTTGCAGCCAATAAAGGAGGCAAAAACAAAGCCAAACAAACCTTTAAGGCTTGGGGCAGGGAGAGGAAAAGAGGCATGAGGAGGAGGATGAGTCGAAGATGAGGAAAATTGACAACAAGACCAGGACCGATACGGTAAAACTCAACAGGGTTACCAATTACGTTGGCCCAAGATACATTGAATTCACCCCTTTCAATTCCAGCTTGATATTCTCTTCGCGATGAAGAGCTAGGATGACACCAAGTGCCCCCCAAAGCTTAAAATCGATCCTTCAAAGCATGATAAGAACAAGTATTGTTCCTATCACAAGGACCGCAGTCACATTACTCGAAATTGTCAGATTCTTAAGAATGAGATAAGAGTGTTGGGTTCGCAAGGGGAGACTCGGAGAATTTGTAAATTCCGACGAGAAACAACCCGAAAAAAAAAATTAAGAAACAACACCTGAGGACGAAAAAAAGACCGCAAATGTCATCTGCGTCCTGCATAGTGCACACGACAAACCGAAAGAGTCCAACCGGTCAAGAAATAGGGCAATCCAAGAACTGTGAACAAGTTCCCACTGTGGAGATCATCTAGTTCAACACGCCGGAATAGAGCACCCGACCCCACACCTAACGTTCAAAGAGAATTGGAAAGGTCAACTACATCTTTAATTTCCATTTCCGTTAATAAGAAAATTAAGAACATTTGGTTAACCAACAGTAAATCTCTTAGACACAAAAACACATAAATCTCTTACACACAAAAAGCTCATCACTGAGCTTGTCCTCACAATGATCCAAGGCTCACAAACCTGGATGCCTCAACCTCAACAATTTTTCTCCTATTTATAGTCTCACAATGGAGGTAAAGGAAGGTTCTAGATATCTTCAATATTTGACCCTCTAAATTTCTCCAACATTCTCCACTCTTCTTCTTCTAGAGAATTCTTCCTCCGTTTTCTCTTCTTCTCCATTTTCTCAATTTCTCTAAAGAATTCTTGAAACACCAATCAAGTTGGTGTTGCTAATCTCAACAAACTAAACTTTACCTTTATTCTACTATGAAAATTTCAATTACAATTGCGGTCTATTTATAAGATTCCTAACAGAAATGCTAATCCTACTCAAAACAAAAATAAGACTCCCAAACATAAATTTTAATCATACTCAAAACAGACAAATAGTAATTCCTACAACTATTAGACTTGAAAAATAAACAAACTTTCCTAATATGATTAAATTTCTAATTTTTCAAATAAAAGTACGCTAAAAATGAATTAATCGGAAATTATAATCGTACTCAAAACAGATAAGTGTGAAGTGGTAGGGTACATGGACGCAGATAATAAACAAAGATAAACTATTTGCAAAGATGAAAGATTTGCACCCAACAACTAGCAAAAACGATGAGTACATTAATCATCAATATCCACATCAAAGTCACAAACATTGTCACCATCCTAATCACTTACACTATCTTCACCATATTGCACCTTCCATTTCTTCATCATCCTCGATCGTCTATAATCTTCATGTTCTACTCGGATTACTTGATCTTATACTTTGGTACCACATCACCAACTCCCCCTAGCACTAGCGTTTTGTTTATGAAAACAAAATATTTTCTTTAGAAAAATAAAATTTAATATTTCCAATAAGAAATTAGCGAAACTTGTTGAATCAGAGTATTTGGGAGAGTAAAATGTGTGCGCCCAGAGAGTAATATAATACTCAACCCACTTTAGGTCTTTGTCACGAGTACTAGAAAGCATTGGATATTTCTTGTGTGAACAATTGTAGAGGGCCTATTGAGTAGACAAGGGGGCATAAGAGGCTTCATGGCATCCAAATCCTTGCTTTCAAAAGCGTGGAATGTTTTGATAATAATACCAGAGGCCTTTTTAGCTCTTTCAGTTTCTTAAAACAGAAACTGGATCATGTAGTCGTTGACATCTGTCGTTCTAATGAAGGTCGGAATATCCCTCAGGCGAATATCTTTCATTTCCAGCAATGGAGTTTATAGGTGTATCAAGATAACCATTTGTTAGATAGCTCTCATCTGTAAAATACATGAGAAGATACAATAGTCAGAATGCATTTTTGTGAATGAAAATCAAGTGGCAGATTGGCTGGCTAATTAAGCAAGCTTGACAAGGAAGAACTTTTGTTGTTTTTTGAATATCTTCTATGTTACTATTTAATTCGTGAAGGTTGTATTTATACCCAAATAAAATGACAATAAAAACACCTTTTAATGGTGCAAAACCACCTTCCACCAGGTGCCTGTAGTGAAAATAGCCCATATAGCCGCAAACGCTAGTAGTCCAAAACAGGACTTCAGGGATACCTAGTTCTTCAGCAGCTTGTAAAGTGAAGCTCATGACACCATCTGAAATGATACATGTAATGGAGGAGAAGATTGAGAGCTGTTTAGCTTGGTGAGTAGATCACGAAAGGGACCTATGCAGGTTTCTGTAGTGGACTTGCATTAGGGTGGAACGTCTTGGGTTCCATCAATATCGGGTGGTGGAAGACCATCTGGGATGGTCTCAAATCTGAATCTAGGCAAGCCTTTGACAGAATCTGGGCCTCTAGATTTGATTGGGCGATTGTGGTTGAACTCGGTGTTAACAAAAGTAATATGAAAACCTTTACGATATAGAAGTTTTGCTAGTTTAAGCATAGGGTTGATATGGCCTTGAACTGGGAATGGGATGCAAACAGCATGAAGCATTTCAGCTACTGCAAAGGAACCCATGTTCTTTTTTTTTCAAATTACACACTTGAGTAGGGCTAGGGGGCGAGGCCGGCCCACCACCAAAATAATTTATATGATAAGTAGTGTATATATGGTATTCATTTCGTAACTAACGAGATCGTGATGAAATTAGGAAAATCATGTGGAATTGGCGTTTACATCGTTTATACATTGACTATATTTAACATGTAAGCAACCGGCTGATTTTTATTAATTCAGTAACATATATATATATATATTGTGTTTGTATTGGTCATTTTCGTATGTGATTATTCAAATTGGGTGTCTACAATATATATAGTTGGGACTCACTTTCATATGTCGCGCTAGTTGATTTGGTCTCTTTGTAACCCTAGAGAGGACAAAATGGTGTAGGGCTTTTTCTTTCTGTGGCTATGCATCCTAAAGGATATTTGCGCTAGAACAATCCACACTTATCAACCATTTCAATGCGTACATAATTTACATTATCTAATTACAAGTACTAAGTTTATAAGTAGAATAAATGATAATTAGAAAATTCGGACTAGTTTTAAAAATCAATATATAATTAGAATAATTGATAATAAGAAAAAACTCTAAAATATTTTGAAAAACAAATCTTCAAAAAAAATGAAATTTTTGATAGTCGGGTTTTGTATTTTTACGGAAAAAAAAGAAATTTACAAAAAAAAAAATTAATTAACGATAAAATCTTAAAAATTTTCAAAAATACCCTAGAAAAAATGTTACTTGTAATTTCGCCCTTTTTTCGTAATTTCAAAAACAGAATAAATTTCACAAGATTTTACAAAATCGCATTCCTTGGTCCCATGTATATTAGTCAATGGCAACCACAACTGACACTCAATGACTTCACATGAAGAAGACACACTTAAATTTAAACAAATTTGATTATTGGAGCAATGACATCAGGGCATGATATGATTGGTTGAATATATTTTTTTTTAATTCCTTATTTTTACTCTTTTATCAACTTCTCATATATATATATATATATATATATATATATATATTCCCTCTTCCATTTTCCAAACAAAAAAAATATTGGAAGTCAAAAATCCCCAACAAGCTAGCTAGGCGGCCTTCTCAATCTATCTTGCATTTACAGCTTAATGTCAACACTGATAATCCAATTAAATGTTTTATTTATTTTCTATAATAAAGTTAGAACCTCAGAAGTGTTGTGTTGGTGCAACGATATTTGTTCTTTTACTTATATAGCCTTAAAAAAAATCTATATTGTAAAAAGAATTAATTTATTTGGAATGTGAGTTGTGTTTCACCAGAACCAGTTTAACTTAAATTGCACCCTTTCATCTCAAAAGTAAGATATCAGATCTACAGTTGAGATTAAACAACGAAGACCTAAACCTTTTCAAACACACCCTTTCATCTCAACTGTAAATATCAGATTCTATGGTTGAGATTAAATGAGTACAATTGCAAAGCAACATTTTCCAAAAGTTGCAACCTTTTCCAAAGGATGTGTCTCTTACCCACACAACTTTCATATTTACAAAAGACACGACCCTCTAATAATAAAGCAAAGGGACATGCCCTTTTGAAAATACTTGCTCTTTATAAAAGAAGATCCAATCTCACTTTTTGGGAATATAGTAACAACCACATTAACTTCTTATAGCGGAGGGTATGAAGGTGAAAACATCACCTATGCTTGCAGCACAAGAACTTGCCAAAAGATGGGAGGAACTTGGCATTACAATGCTCCACATAAGCTTCCTAGAAAGGGTGGAAGAAGGGGAAGGAGGCCACAATAAGCCTCTTTTGTTGTTGTAGTTGGTTGTGGTGGCAAATGGTGGTAGTTATTTATGATGAGCATGTCATTGTTAAATGCATTCACATTGAGTCAAATGTATGTTGTTTATCACTTTGACTCTTAAAATTTAGCCTAATATTAGTCTAACCTTCAATATGGATGAAAATTGTTCAGCATTGGACGGTGACAAGTTAAGAACACTTTGTAGACAAAAATACCATCTGCCCTTTACCCCATTACTTTATAGTCATATCGCTTTGGCCCTTAAAGTTTAGCTTAATATCATTCTAATCCCCAAAATTGACGAAAATTAATGGGCCAGAGCATAAACTTCTCTAGAAGATCTATTGATTTCGATTTAATTCTTTACACTTAAAAATATAAAATCTCATCTTTTTCTAAACTAAAACTCCATCTTCCCCATCTTTTTTTTTCCCTTTGTATTGTCTATAAAACCCAACCCTCCACATCCCTTTATCTCTCCCTACAACATCAACCCACATTAGTTCTCCCACCATCATTTTCACCTGATCCCCATGACAATCTCCACCCATCACCTCCACCCTACAACCACTCTCCCCAACCCATCACTATGTTTAGCTACAATTGTCATCCCCAACCTAATCCTCATTTCTCCATTTCCAGTTCCCTACCTATAAACCACTATCCTCACCAAAAATACTTCAACCACCAATTGTACTTCCACCCTCAGCTTCACTTTTTAGCCATTATCTCCACCCTAAATTGTCATTTTTTTCCTTTCCGATCTATGAGAGAGACCACCTTTTCAACCCTACAACCACCACAATTATTAGCCACACAACAAGTTTTCCTTGAACCAAACATATAAACTCTTTCTAACGATTAAAGCATCAAGACATGGTCACCAACACCAAATTTCAAGCATTCAACGACCATACCAAGCCAAAAAATGCTCTGGCCAGGGAAGCCCAACCACAGGGCCGAATGATCCGATCGAGGAAGTCAAAAAGCTGCATGACCCAACCACTGAGGTAGCCGTAGTTGACACCGCATAGATCAAATCCTGCTTCACATGGATCATCTAGCACGAGTGGTAAAAAGGCTCACCCAGGATCGATAACAACAATGAAACTGACCGAAACTCGGGGAGGTGCCAGACCCGAGAGGATGCACAAAAGCATGTCCCTGAAGGTGAAAACCTCCCCGCAGAGGAGCAAAAAGTTGATCGAGAAGGGAGCTTGGGCGATGACGAGGATAATGGGGGGGACCATGCCCCAAATACTAACAAGATCACAATCAATAACCCATTCTGACTAGGGGCGATCGATCATGATGTCCTATATGATCTCAGTGTCCCTCCATTCTTGGAAAAGATCATGAGCACCCCTCTGCTAAAGAAATTAGTCCCCCTCGAAACTCAAGTTCTACGATAGAACATCAGATTCGTCAGATCATCAGCATCATTACCACCATGTGATGGAGCTGAAAGAAAGTTCAAAAGCCATCCTATGCAAGACATTTCCCACCAACCTAAAGAAGGCTAGCTGACTGGTTCCACAACCTTCAGTCGAGATCTATCGATTCATTCCAGGTTCTGGCGAAGGAATTTATTACCAAGTTCATTGGGAGCCAACAGATCAAGAAAGGGCCCACTATCTGTTGAGCCTCAAATAAAAGTAAGGCAAGACCCTCAAAGATTATTCACTTGCTTCAACGACGAGCTAACTTTGATCGACGGTTGTAGGAATGACATGTCGGTCACCGCTTTCACTTGTGGCTTTCGAGGAGGTCAGTTTTATAACTTCATCACAATGGAACTCCCAAAAAATATGATGGATCTGTTGAAAAGTGCCCAAAAATACATCACCCTGAATGAAATGTTGGTGGCCAAGAAGGGGAAAATGAGGCAAAAAACTTCTCCAGAGCCAAGGACAAGGACAAAATGGGGATAGTTCCAAGTGAAAACGGAGCGAGCTAGGGTGGGTTCAGCCAAGCAAATCCATACATGGTCGAAGGCTCCGGGTACTCCTATTACACTTCATTCATCTACAGTCTATCCAATATCCTATCCACCATGGAATATGGAAAAACATCAAGTGGTCATCAAAGGTCAAAGAGGATTCTCCAAAATGTGATAAAGACAAGTATTGTTCTTACCAGAAGGTGAAGAAGCAGTACATGAAACCGAAGAGATGATTTTTGATATCATATGTGTCCTCCATGAGGCAAACGAGGCGAATAAGCACTCACGCTAACTAAAGAGGTCGGTATGAGAACTACAATTCATATTGCACTATCATCTCGTCCAACATGTACAGGAGGAAAGAAAGTCCCGAGCCTGGCATTAATGTAACTGGAAATGAAGGGAATCTGCTTCCCTCACACCGACGCCCTTTTCATCTCTGTAGGGATAAAAAATTGGGAAGTAAAGAGATCACTAGTGGACATGGGCAGTTTCATCAATATCCTATTTCTAAATGCATTCCTCAAAATGCAACCGGTGGGAAAATAGTTGACGCCTTCAAACCAAGCCATGTTCGGTTTCAACGGATAAAACTGCTACCTAGTTGGAACAATTATGTTGTCTATAGAGGGCAGTCAGACCTACAGAGGATCCTGGTAACAAAGTTTTGATCGCAGACGCCCGCACCGAATACAATGTAATTTTGGGCCGACCTTGGTTACAACACATAGAGGCGGTAGTCTCTACCCAACACTAATGCCTCAAATACCCTTCTGATGGTGAAGTAGGAACGATTAGAGGGAACCAGACCATCACTATAGAATGTCAATACGCCATGACTAGGCAACCGAAAAACAAAACACAACGACCCAAGCAAAAGGATCTGAATGAGAAAACCTCGAATCAAGATAGAGAGGATCCATCTTCGCCTTTGGACGTCGAACCTCCATCCATCCGGAAAGTGAGGCCAAATGCTGGGCAACCAGAAGAGGAGGCGATCACCATCTACTTGGACAACCCAACTAACATGAAAGCAATTTAGATAGGCTCTAACCTTAACAAATCGTTGACAGATCAACTAGTCGCACTCTTAAAGGAGAACCAGGATGTGTTTGCCAGGGCAATGAAAGACATGGTGGGAATTGGCCACTCAATAATCTCACACTGACTAGCATTCACTCCCGACTTGAAGCCCATTCAGTAGAAGAGGAAGCCGGTGGCATCCGAGAGCAACCAGACCATTAGTGAAGAAATGCAAAAGCTATTGAACGCCGACAAGATTAGAGAGTCTCGCTACCCAGATTGGTGGGCAAACAGGATCCTAGTAAAAAAATGGAAGTGGAAGGCCTGGGAGGACTACACGAGCCTTAATAAAGCATGCCCATAAGATAGCTTTTCATTAACCCGGATAGATCAGATCATAGACGCGACATCCAGACATAGCCTACTCAGCTTCATGGACACGCACACTGGCAACAATCAGATCAGCATGCACCCAACGAATCAAGAGAACCTCATTCGTAACAGACATGAGCATATATTGCTACTGGGTAATGTCGTTCGGATTGAAAAAATGCACGGGCAAAATACCAACGGCTGGCAAACTGGGGGTTCAAGGGGAAGATCGAAAAGACTTTGAAAGTCTTTATCGATGACATGCTGGTTAAAAACTTCCATAGTCTCGATCACCTCATGGACTGTGAGACCTGCGTGTTTTAAAAAAAAAGTTTTTTATGGCGGGGTGTACTCAGCAAAGGTGGTGGGGGCACATAGCCACCCACCCCTTTAAAACAGAACGACCCCTCCTCCCCCCTTTTCTTCTTCTCTCTTTTCTTCTTTCTTTTTTTTTCTGTTCGTTCCAGCGAGCGACGCAGCGAGTTCCTCGCCTTTCCTCCAGCTGATTTTCAGCGGTTTTTGGGTGATTTCTTCCCCAATCTCACCTCCTCCTCAGTTCGTCCTCTCTTCTTTCCCCTCTTTATTTCTCGGTTGTTTGTTTTCGAAAAAAAAATCAGTTTTCATTTGGGTTTGGGGTTTGATCCGGTTTTTAGCTCCGATCAGCCGTGTTGGGGCCTTGGTGGCGTCCTTGGGAGCCCTTAGAACCGACATGCAAGACTGTTTTGGGGTTGGCCAAAAATTTTTCAAAAAAAATCAGGGTGCATGTTTGTTTGGAGGGTTCCTCGGCGTGAATCCGAGCTTTGGGTGCGTGGGTGAGCCTCCCTTTCGTGACTCTGAGTGTCCTTAGACTCTTTTGTGGGTTGTTGTGCAGTTTGGTAGCGATCAGACCGGTGTAGGGAGGGTTTCGGCACGTTTTTGCCCCACTTTGGGTTTCGGCGGGGTGGTTCCCGAATTTTTAGTGCCTGTAAGTTTTTATTTTCATCGCGCGCCGATTGTATTTATTTATTTATTTCAGTTTTCGGCTAGTTTACTCATTTCCGAGTCCGCCTTGCAGTTTTCGAATTTTCGTGGTCTCGCATTTGTGGTTTTGCGTGTTTGGAGCTTCGACCAGTAGGAATTGGGTTTTGAAAATCCATTCCGCCAGGTGAGTGGAACTATAATTTTTATTTTAAGAAATAAGTATTTTAAATCCTGAATTGAATTTTTACATTTACCGTCAATTGTGTGGAATTGTACCCAAATCTGAAATTCGGAGTTTTCGAATATTTCGAGTATTGTGTTAGTTATGTGTGAATGAATTATGCATTGGATTTTCAGAAAGCATGATACTTGAATGAAATCGAATAGTAATTTTGGTGTGATTAGGCTTTGGTGTAATGACATGAGACTTGTATGCTTTGTTGTCGAGTTTGCATAGCATATCATGTTTTACCGTGGATTTTCAAGTCTTGAGCATGTATGATAAGCAACTCGAGTAAATTTATTGTGGTGAATTGGGTCATGTTGGGATCCTGGCATAGTCGCGGTTTTATAAAAAATTGTCGAATTGTTTATGATTGCACGTTTGTACATTTGGTTATGTACAGACTTGTCATTTGTGCATGTGGATAGTAGTATAAGTGTATTTACCCCGCTATAATGCTTGTTGTGCCGATGCTTAGGAGCTTGCTCGCATCGTGAGTTGGATGGTGCTTGAGATGACTCGCACCTGACATTGTGGACGCTACTGCATGTGGCAAGCTTGCTGAGGTGCGGTGAGCTCCTGCACGCACTTGCCACTATAGAGTGCAGTAGGACGGGTCCCGGAGGACGTGCTTTGGAGATTACTCGCTTTCCCTCCCAGCGCGCTTGATTTTGATTATGTTAGGTTGGCCGTGTTAGGTCAGTCGTTCGGGATGTTTGAGTTTGTATCCTGGCAGATGGCACCCCATTAGGATACAAACAAGCCCGAAGTGGTACTGGTGCACGTTGTGGGATGTGTCTGGGTGAGACACATTCGTAGGGTATGCGGATACCTACGATATGAGACACTTATACATAATTTTACCGAATTTTTGGTTTCAACCTAATTGCTATACCTAGGAGACTAGGAAGAATTATGAGATTGTTTTATTTCCATTGCTTGATATTTACCATGTTGAATCACGTGTAATAATCGACATATAATAAACTGGTAGTCATTGTTGAATCTGAAATGTTTGTGTTGTTGCTTGAACTTAGAAACATTATCCTTAGAGACATGGTGTGATTTAGACTTTAGAACTTGTTGCTTATTCATTGTTGTGTGGCGTGAATTTCCTTGTTTATTATTCCGTTATTTGTATTTAGTTCGCTCGCACCAGCTAGCTTTGTGCTTTGCTGATCCCGCAAGGGGTGTGCTTCTATTGGAGTGCAGGCAGTGTTGGAGTTCCGGCTGACCGTGGCGCGTAGGCCCCGGTTTTCGTTGTAGGAGCGTTTTGTGCTTTTTGGGTTGTGTCCACCCTGTACGGGTATGTTTTGTTTTCTCTGTATTTCTAATGTACTCTATTGTTAAACTAGATGTTTGTATACTGATTTTGTCGCTATGACTCTGGCAGGGCGAATCAAATATATATCTATTTTGTTCAAACTTTAGCGTAGTTTTATTTTCGTTTGTTTATCGTATCAAGAATGTGTTATATTATGATGTTGTGGTCGGTTACGATCCGCCTGTGTACGTGGTAGTTCACGCATCGGCGCGCTGCGATTCCCGTGGCGGGTCGGGGCATGACAGAGCTTGGTATCAGAGCAATTGTTACCGGTTCACATAGAACATCATCGTATACCACTTTCTTGAGTGGATTGGGTAAAGGAGTTAGGAATTTTGTTGTGTTGTTTGATCTATGGTATGTGTGTTTTATTTTATTTTTTTTCGTAGAGGTTGTTTGGTGATGGCGCGTGGTTAGAGATCTCAGGGTGAGGGATCAGGCGCTGCAGGGGAGGATATCTCTCAGGCTTTTATGGAAATTATGACCCAGTTGGCACAGAATGTGAGGCAGGGCAGTTAGTCAGAGGATCCGTTTACTCGGCGCAACAGAGATTTCGTCAGCTTGGGTGGTGAAAGGTTTGATGGTACTGGAGATTCTCTAGCTGCGGATCGGTGGATCCGTAAGGTAGAGCTCATATTTGAGAGGATGGTGCTGACACCTATACAGCGTACTGAGTTAGCAGCACACCAGTTTGACGGAGAGGCTATGTACTGGTGGGATACAGTGAGGCAGAGCCGTGATGTGTCAGAGATGCAGTGGGATACATTTTGCCAGGTGTTTGAACAACATTTTGTTCCTGATTCTGCAAGAGCTGAGATAGTGGACAGGTTTCTACATTTACAGCAGGGTTCTAGATCAGTTTCTGAATACTTGTCAGAGTTTATACAGTTGAGTCGCTATGCCACTTATTTTATAGACACACCAGAGAAGAAGAACAAAAAATTTTGAGTGGTCTGAACCCGTTTTTAAGGAAACGGTTGATGGTGATGATTGATCGTCTTTTTGATAGATTAGTGGATATCACTTTGAGTCAGGAGCGAGTGGATGCTGAGTGTAGACAGGAGACTCTGGTTCGACGAGCTAGAGGTTCAGAGCGCAGTGAGAGGTTTGGTCGAGGAGGCCAGACCATTGAGCAGGCACCGCAGCCAGAGCGTGCCGTTGTCCAGCAAAGAGACCCTGGTAGAGGGGGACCAGTTAGGACTGGCAGAGACCGCAGAGGTGACAAACGTTCCAGAGGAGATCATCGACAGCAGCAGCAGCAACAGAGACAACCTAGGTGGGGTGGTCAGACAGGAACTAGGAGCGGTTGTTTCACTTGTGGTCAGGAGGGACATGTAGCCCGTGATTGTCCAAGAGGTCAGACAAATCGATGGGAGCATGTAGTTTGTTATACTTGTGGACAATTGGGGCACTTTTCCAGGCTTTGTCCTCAGAATAGGGCTGGACCAGCACTACAAAGGGCGCCTCAGGGACAGTTAGCGCCTGCGTCTGGTAGTGGTCAGAGAGTCCCTCTCCCAGCACCGCCTGTTCGCCTAGCAGCTATTCCCGGTCAGGAAAATGTTGAGGGTATGTTATTTTATTTATTTATTGTTTTGTGTGTGCCAGATGTAGTAAGATTGTGTTATGTGCATTATGCGTAGGAAAAATTGCATGTTAGTGTGTTGTTATGTGATTCAGGATACTTGTGTTGTGTGTCAGGTTTTGTGCATTCGTCGTCTTCCCTGTTGAGGGCTCTTTTCGATACAGGAGCATCTAGGTCTTTTATTTCTAGACAGTTGGTTGTTAGAGACAACCTTGAGGTGGTGCCTTTGCCGGAACCCTTGTGCGTTGTGTCCCCTTGGGCAGTTCGGTTTGGTTGTGGGAGTTTTGTCCCCGTTTCGAGTTTTCCTTGTTGGGGTACAGCTTTGTGTTTGACTTTATTGTCTTGGGTTTTGAGGGCTATCATTTGATTCTAGGGATGGATTGGTTGTCCAGTCATCCGGTGATCATTGATTGCTTGCATAGGTCGGTGATATTAGCGCCACCTGATGTTTCGCCTCGTGTTGTGAACCCGATTCGGTTTCTTTGATGTCGAGTTTTCTTAGCTCTCTTGAGATTTCTTGTCCCGACACCGGTTCTGTAGAGGTTGTGTGTGAGTTTCCTGATGTCTTTCAGGATATGCTTGGTATCCCTCCACGTCGTGAGGTAGAGTTTCGGATTGACCTGGCTCCTGGTACTGCACCTATATCTAAATCAGCGTACAGGCTTGCACCTAAGCAATTGGAAGAGATGAAAGTACAGCTTGATGATTTGCTTCGTAAGGGGTTTATTCATCCGAGCAATTCACCTTGGGGAGCTCCAACAATATTTGTATCCAAGAAGGATGGATCATTGAGGATGTGCATAGATTATCGAGATTTGAATAAAGTGACCATCAAGAATAAGTATCCATTGCCTCGGATTGATGATCTATTGGATCAGTTGAGGGGAGCTGTAGTGTTTTCACAGTTAGATTTGCAGTCTGGGTACCATCAGATGAGAGTTGAGGAACATTCCGTTCCAATTACCGCTTTTCGGACTCGTTATGGCTTGTATGAGTTTCCAGTCATGCCATTTGGATTGACAAATGCACCAGCTTTCTTCATGGATTTGATGAATAGATTGTTCAGTCCGTACTTGGACAAGTTTGTGGTACTCTTCATTGATGATATCTTAGTGTACTCGAGGAGTTTAGAGGAGCACAAAGAGCACCTTCGCATTGTTTTGCAGACACTTAGAGAAAATCAGTTGTATGCGAAGTTCAGTGTCACTTCTGGGAGCCTGAAGTTCGATTTCTTGGGCATGTCATTTCTAGTGGAGGTATTGCAGTGGACCCTGAGAAAGTCGAGGCAGTGAAGTCTTGGAGACGACCTAGTAGTGTGACAGAGATTCGTAGTTTTCTGGGTTTGGCTGGTTATTACCGACGGTTTATCAAGAAATTTTCTTTGATTGCGGCACCACTCACTCAGTTAACTAGAAAGAATGTTCCTTTTGTATGGTCAGAAAAGTGTGAAGAAGCTTTTGAAACTTTGAAGCTTCGGTTGACTTCAGCACCAGTGTTGACTATTCCGACACCTGGTAGCCGACTGGTGGTATTTACTGATGCTTGCGGTACAGGATTGGGTGGAGTGTTGATGCAAGGCAAGAAGGTCGTAGCCTATGCGTCTCGACAGTTGAAACCCCACGAGCGAAAATATTCGACACATGATTTAGAGTTGGCAGTTGTAGTTTTTGCTTTGAAGATCTGGAAACATTATCTGTATGGTGAGAGGTTTGAGTTGTTCACAGATCACAAGAGTTTGAAGTACTTATTCACTCAGAGGGAGTTGAATATGAGGCAACAACGATGGGTTGATTTCCTTAGCAGCTATGACTTCGAGATACAGTATCAGCCTGGTAGGGCCAATGTGGTTGCAAATGCCTTGAGTAGGCGACATGCAGTGATGGCAACCATGATGATTCAGGAGTACCGAACACTTGAGACATTAGCTTCATTTGCAGTTCAACCTACTTTCAGTACAGAGGGCAGCATGATAGCGGGTTTAGCAGTTTATCCGTTGTTGATTAGTAGAGTGGTGGAGAGACAGACCTCTGATCCCGTGATTACGAGGCAGATAGCAAATTTGGTAGTGGACACATTGGATGAGTGCCCTACCGATTGGTCAGTGGGTTCAGATGGAGGGTTGCGATTTCGTGGGCGGCTTTGTGTTCCGTCTGATGAGGAGTTGCGAAGAGATATCTTACAGGAAGCTCATAGATCTCGTTTCACCATTCATCCCGGTGGAACGAAGATGTATCGAGATTTGAGACGTTCTTTCTGGTGGCATGGCATGAAGAAAGACATTGGATAGTTTGTGGCACGGTGTGCGACTTGTTAGCAGGTGAAAGCCGAGCATCAGAGACCGTCTGGGTTATTGCATCCATTGGATATCCCGACGTGGAAGTGGGAGTATATCACTATGGATTTCATCGATGGACTTCCACGGTCGAGGAAAGGTAATGAGTCGATACGGGTCATTGTTGATCGGTTGACGAAGTGTGCAAATTTCATTCCTGTTAGTATGAATCGGACGGCAGACAGTCTAGTAGTGTTGTTCATTCGGGAGATAGTTCGCCTTCATGGGTCGCTTGTTTCGATTGTATCCGACAGAGATCCGCTTTTCACAGCCCACTTCTGGCAGAGCTTTCAGCAAGCTATGGGTACTAGATTGGACATGAGTACAACTTATCATCCACAGACAGATGGCCAATCTGAGCGAGTGAATCAGGTAGTGGAAGACATGCTTAGAACATGCATTTTAGACTTTGGGGGCAGTTGGGAAGATCACCTACCGTTATGTGAGTTTGCGTACAACAACAGCTACCACGTAAGTATTGGCATGGCACCGTTTGAGGCACTCTACGGACGACCGTGTAGGTCCCCTGTTTGTTGGGCAGAGATTGGAGAGTCAGTTGTGATGGGGCCGGATGTGATCAGAGAAACTACTGAGAAGATTGAGCTGATTAGAGCGCGGTTGTTGACAGCCCAGAGTAGACAGAAGAGTTACGCTGATAGGAGGCGTAAGGAGTTGGAGTTTGATGTTGGTGACAGGGTTTTTCTGAAAGTTTCCCCGATGCGCGGAGTTGTTAGATTTCGAAGTCGTGGAAAACTTGCACCGAGGTATTTAGGGCCATATGAGATTACTGAGAGGATTGGACCAGCGGCCTACAGATTAGCTTTGCCTCAGAGTATGTCAGGTATCCACGACGTGTTTCACGTATCCATGTTGCGGAAGTGTTTGGCAGACCCGTCACAGATTATAGAGCCTGCCGAGGTGGAGATTGCGGATGAGTTGACGTATCCAGTGAGGCCAGTAGCCATTGTTGATGATGATGTGAAACAACTTCGTCGGAGAACAGTGAAGTCAGTGAAGGTTCAGTGGAGCCACCGAGCGGGTGACGTGACTTGGGAACTAGAGGACCAGATGAGACAGAAATACCCCGAGCTTTTTGCCTAGGTTTTCTTATTGTGGCTTTTGTCTGATCTCAAGGACGAGATCTCTTTTGAAGGTGTGTATGATGTGAGACCTGCGTGTTTTAAAAAAAAAAAGTTTTTAAGGCGGGGTGTACTCAGCAAAGGTGGTGGGGGCACATAGCCACCCACCCCTTTAAAACAGAACGACCCCTCCTCCCCCCTTTTCTTCTTCTCTCTTTTCTTCTTTCTTTTTTTTCTGTTCGTTCCAGCGAGCGACGCAGCGAGTTCCTCGCCTTTCCTCCAGCTGATTTTCGGCGGTTTTTGGGTGATTTCTTCCCCAATCTCACCTCCTCCTCCTCGGTTCGTCCTCTCCTCTTTCCCCTCTTTATTTCTCGGTTGTTTGTTTTCGAAAAAAAAAATCAGTTTTCATTTGGGTTTGGGGTTTGATCGGGTTTTTAGCTCCGATCAGCCGTGTTGGGGCCTTGGTGGCGTCCTAGGGAGCCCTTAGAACCGACATGCAAAACTGTTTTGGGGTTGGCCAAAAATTTTTCAAAAAAAATCAGGGTGCATGTTTGTTTGGAGGGTTTCTCGGCGTGAATCCGAGCTTTGGGTGCGTGGGTGAGCCTCCCTTTCGTGACTCTGAGTGTCCTTAGACTCTTTTGTGGGTTGTTGTGCAGTTTGGTAGCGATCAGACCGGTGTAAGGAGGGTTTCGGCACGTTTTCGCCCCACTTTGGGTTTCGGCGGGGTGGTTGCCGAATTTTTAGTGCCTGTAAGTTTTTCTTTTCGTCGCGCGCCGATTGTATTTATTTATTTATTTCAGTTTTCGGCTAGTTTACTCATTTCCGAGTCCGCCTTGCAGTTTTCGAATTTTCGTGGTCTCGCATTTGTGGTTTTGCGTGTTTGGAGCTTCGACCGGTAGGAATTGGGTTTTGAAAATCCATTCCGCCAGGTGAGTGGAACTATAATTTTTATTTTAAGAAATAAGTATTTTAAATCCTGAATTGAATTTTTACATTTACCGTCAATTGTGTGGAATTGTACCCAAATCCGAAATTCGGAGTTTTCGGATATTTCGAGGACTGTGTTAGTTATGTGTGAATGAATTATACATTGGATTTTCAGAAAGCATGATACTTGAATGAAATCGAATAGTAATTTTGGTGTGATTAGGCTTTGGTGTAATGACATGAGACTTGTATGCTTTGTTGTCGAGTTTGCATAGCATATCATGTTTTACCGTGGATTTTCAAGTCTTGAGCATGTATGATAAGCAACTCGAGTAAATTTATTGTGGTGAATTGGGTCATGTTGGGACCCTGGCATAGTCGCGGTTTTATAAAAAATTGTCGAATTGTTTATGATTGCACGTTTGTACATTTGGTTATGTACAAACTTGTCATTTGTGCATGTGGATAGTAGTATAAGTGTCTTTACCCCGCTATAATGCCTGTTGTGCCGATGCTTAGGAGCTTGCTCGCATCGTGAGTTGGATGGTGCTTGAGATGACTCGCACCTGACATTGTGGACGCTACTGCATGTGGCAAGTTTGCTGAGGTGCGGTGAGCTCCCGCACGCACTTGCCACTATAGAGTGCAGTAGGACGGGTCCCGGAGGACGTGCTTTGGAGATTACTCGCTTTCCCTCCCAACGCGCTTGATTTTGATTATGTTAGGTTGGCCGTGTTAGGCCAGTCGTTCGGGATGTTTGAGTTTGTATCCTGGCAGATGGCACCCCATTAGGATACAAACAAGCCCGAAGTGGTACTGGTGCACGTTGTGGGATGTGTCTGGGTGAGACACATTCGTAGGGTATGCGGATACCTACGATATGAGACACTTATACATAATTTTACCGGATTTTTGTTTCAACCTAATTGCTATACCTAGGAGGCTAGGAAGAATTATGAGATTGTTTTATTTCCATTGCTTGATATTTACCATGTTGAATCACGTGTAATAATCGACATATAATAAACTGGTAGTCATTGTTGAATCTGAAATGTTTGTGTTGTTGCTTGAACTTAGAAACATTATCCTTAGAGACACGGTGTGATTTAGACTTTAGAACTTGTTGCTTATTCATTGTTGTGTGGCGTGAATTTCCTTGTTTATTATTCCGTTATTTGTATTTAGTTCACTCGCACCAGCTAGCTTTGTGCTTTGCTGACCCCGCAAGGGGTGTGCTTCTATTGGAGTGCAGGCAGTGTTGGAGTTCCTGCTGACCGTGGCGCGTAGGCCCCGATTTTCGTTGTAGGATCGTTTTGTGTTTTTTGGGTTGTGTCCACCCTGTACGGGTATGTTTTGCTTTCTCTGTATTTCTAATGTACTCTATTGTTAAACTAGATGTTTGTATACTGATTTTGTCGCTATGACTCTGGTGGGGCGAATCAAATATATATCTATTTTATTCAAACTTTAGCGTAGTTTTATTTTCGTTTGTTTATCATATCAAGAATGTGTTATATTATGATGTTGTGGCCGGTTACGATCCGCCTGTGTACGTGGTAGTTCACGCATCGGAACGCTGCGATTCCCGTGGCGGGTCGGGGCGTGACATGGACCTTCAGGGAGCCTTTTCCCCCTGTAAATACTGAATGAAGCTCAAACCGCAAAATGCACATTTGGAGTATAGTCAGAAAAAGTCCTGGCTACATAGTCAATCGAAGGGGGATCAGGGCTGATCCAAAAGCAAATTTCGACTCTTCTTGACACGAGACCTCCCACAAATATAAAAGAGGTTTAGAGCCTAACTGGGAGGGTGGCAGCCTTGAATAGGCTCATCTCAAAATCCTCAGACAGGTGCATCCCTTCCTTCAAGATCCTAAAGAGGAACAAAGAATTTCAATGGGGAGAGTAGTGTGAACATGCCTTCCAAGATTTGAAGGCATACATGGGAAGCACTGAGCTGCCCTCGAAACCTATTCCGGGTGAGACACTCTACTTATACCCGCTTAGTGTCGGAGCACGCAATCAGCTCAGCTCTGATTCGAGAATAGAAAGGGAAATAGAAGCTCGTCTATTACATCAACAAAACATTTGATAGGGAGAAAGCCAACTACCCTAATCCAGAGTCTGGCCTTAGTGTAGGTAACTTCTTCCAGAAAACTGAGACTTTACTTCTAAGCTCACTCGGTAACAATTCTGATCGAGTACCCACTCGGGTCAGTGTTATACAAGTCAGAGTTGTTAGGAAGAATGGTTAAATGGTTAAAATGGCAGACTTCATCGTTGAGTTTATTGGAACAAGATAACTGGAGTTGAAAGACCAGCAAAGAGATAAAAACCTTGAGCCACCTTCACAAGGATGGATCCTGCGATGTGACGGGTCATCCAATGTGAAGGGTTGCAGACCAGGGATCATTATCTATACCCTAAAAGAGGTCATCCCCAAGAAGTCTATCAAATTTTGCTTGTGCGCTTCAAACAATGAAACACAATATGAGGCCCTCCTAGCTAGGCTAAAACTAGCCAAAGGAATCAAAATAGTCGAAATCACGGTGTTTAGCAACCCCCGACTGGTGGTCAATCAGGTGACCAATGAATTCAATGTTAAAGACCCCTGGATGAGGGCCTATAGCGAGAAAGTAATTTACGCTAAAAGAGGGTTCAAGATAATTCTACTCCGTTGTTTTTACAAAACAGACAACCAGGAAGTCGACACTCTGGCCGGATGGCCTCGTTCTCAACGTGTGACTCCGACGCACTCATAGAGTTCCAGCAAAAAATTCG
Organism: Berberis thunbergii; assembly: GCA_003290165.1. NCBI lineage: Eukaryota > Viridiplantae > Streptophyta > Magnoliopsida > Ranunculales > Berberidaceae > Berberis > Berberis thunbergii. The sequence continues at coordinate 209,335 of QNQO01001400.1, forward strand.
GCCCTAAAGGAAGAAGGGCTCCATGAAATTTTCTCCGAAAGCAAGGAGACCAGCTGGATGAGTCCCCTTATCAGCTACATAAAAGATGGAGTCCTCCCAGCAGAAAAGCTAGGCGCTTGCAAGCTAAAAAACAAAGCGATATGGTACATGCTTTTCAATGACAGGTTGTACCGAAAATTAGGAACTGGCCCTCTACTCAGGTTCCTGGCCCTTGATGAGGTAAACTATGTTCTCCAATAAATCCACGAAAGAGTCTACAGGAATCACCCAGGAGGAAGGACATTACCTCACAAATCTCTTAAACTGGGGTACTAGTGGCTGAAAATGTAGCAAGAGGCCAAAGATTTAGTCCGTAAGTGCGATAAGTGTCTGAGGTAAGCCTCTTATACACATATGTCTTCACATAACCTAGTCCCAATGACCATCCCGTGGCTTTTCAAGCAATGGGGATGGATATTGTAGGCCCATTCCCCATCTCCGAGACGAAGAAGTTCCTCATTGTGGACGTCAACTACTTCACCAAATGAACCCCTCTCCAAGATAGGAGAGAATCAAATCGAGAACTTCCTCTGAAAATTTATCATCTGTAGGTTCGGAATACCGAAAATCTTGGTCAACAATAATGGGACTCAGTTCAAAGGTAAGAAAGTTAAGTAGCTTTGCGCCTACCCGAACATTAGTCACCACTTCACAACTCCAGGTAAGGTCCCTACAAGGTGACAGCAACCAAAAAGCCAGGAACCTACTGGCTAGAGAACCTGAGTGAGACGTCTGAAAAAACCATGTAATGTAAAACACATAAAAAGTATTATCAATAAAGTTACTCATTCTCTATCAAGCCCTGAAAAAGATTCAACAAAAGATAAAAACAAATTCACTTTATGTTTTACGTCAAGCAATACGTAGAGTAACTCTTGATATAGCAGTAAAATCAAAACGTGTAAGCAGATCGACTCATCAAGTTCCCATTGAAATAGGATCTAGACAAGGAAAAACACTTGTCATTAGTTAGTTATTAGGGATTTGAAGAATCCAATTCATATGACTCCATGCATAGGATTAGCCTAGTACGACCAAAGGATCGCGATGGCAAACATGCAAACTGAACCCATTCCACAAACAGTTCACCGCATGCGGGTGAGTCCAATCCATGGACGACTCACCGCTCCAAGAACACCTGGTCCTATTATGGGGACAGTAATGGTACACAGCGGCCCCATCTAGTCCTCTTCAGGGTGTTGAAAGCTTTTCACATAAGTGACCTAGTTTGCCTCAGGAACCAAGGCAACCCACATGCAGACCGAACCACCGCTCTAAGAAAACCTAGTCCGATTAGTGGAACCATAATGGCGTACAACGGCCAAGCCTAGTCCCATTTAGGATGTTGATAGCTTGCTGCATAAGTGACCTAACCAGCATAAGGAATCAAAGGAAACCCACATGCAAACCGAACCTAGCTAGTCCATGGACAAGCCACCGCAAGCGGGTGAGTCCAATCCATGGATGTATCGCCGCAAGTGGACGAGTCTAGTCCACGGACGACTCACCGCTCAATGATAACCTGGTTTCATTATGGGGACCATAATGGCGCACAACAACCAAGCCTACTCCTATTTAGGATGTCGACAACTTGTCGCATAAGTGACCTAGTTTGCCTCAGGAACCATGGCAACCCACATGCAAACCAAACCCAATCCAAGGATAGTTCACCGCAAGCGAGCGAGTCCAGTCCACGGACGACTCACCGCATCTAATTGGTCCAGTCCATGCTGGACCAAGGAAACACCCCGACCACCAAGACCCAACTAAAAAGTGAGTCAAACTATGGCCAACACCTACTCAGGATGCAGCCAACCCGCAAAGGCACATCACGCTCATATGAAGGTCACTCTTTAGTGATTTCACTCCCATTGGCAAATCAAGTTATTTTTTTAAGAAAACTACACAAGCAAGATCAAAGCTACATGCATCCCCATCCAAATCGGGTCGGCCCAGTTCCAACCCATAGTTAAATTGTCTTGCACTATGTGCCCTGTCTACTCAGATAGATATGATTTTTTCGACAGTTAAAATCTTGTCCCCACAAGACCAATATGACTCGCATTCATTCAGAGCTTACATTTAAAAAAAAAAAAAAAACTTTATTGGTTATCAAAGAGTTGTTACAAAGCTTGATCGACTGATCAATTCGAAAGTTTACAAATTACAAGAATCTGAGCTTGGTGGAAAGCAAGGTCGAAGCGAAGATCTACCAGAGCTTATATTGGAACTTTGATTTCCCAATTTGCTCTCTGAAGGAAGCAGCATGAGCGAATCTAAAGAAGAAGCAGTGAGAACAACCATCCAAATATGGCTACTGAAATTATTTCCTAAAGATGGCAGAAAACGTCGTGGGAGCACTAGAAGATGGATGACAAACTTGAGACCAAAGAGGTACCCCCTAACTTCTGCTTCACAATATAAGAGTAGATTCGAAAGTTAAAAGGAGCAACTGGAAACACACTCAAATAGGGTGGCTTCCTCGAATTGCAGGTCTTATTAAGACTCAGCACTGCAAATGTCAGAACATTCGAAGGCTCCACTAATGGGTGCCCCTCTTCATACTCGGTAGAGGCCAAAATAGAAACACACACTTTAAAAGGATGCAATTGAAAAAAATATATATGTGAAGCACATGGTAACACTTGATCCTATGAGAACTAGCTTATATAGGCGCAATGTTCACAGAAAGTGGCCAGCCAATAGTTGCGTCGGTATTAAATACTTCATGGGGAATGAAGGGGAGACAATTTTGATTACAACTATGCCAGTCCCCATTCATTGAATTAATGGAACTGCATGAATACCCTGTTGTTGCCAAAAAAAACCCTCATCAATAAGGTAAGCTTTGTATTGTTACATAGAACCATCATATTTTGCAGTTTATTTTAACCACCCATTTGCAATGAATGGCATTTTGAATGAAGGAAGCGCAAGAAACCAAGTCTAAATCTTAAGCAATGTATTCAGCTCATCTATCATTATAGAAAGCCACATGGGATACTTATCCACTTGAATCTAGTAGGCTTATCTATAGTTGAAGATGACCCTATAAATAAGCCTTATAAATGGGCATTCCATGGTTCCTGATGCGTCCAAATCCTTCGTTGCTAATCTCGAGCTTGCAAAACTAACAATGGTGAAGCAGAGACCACCGTTGTTGGTGGCCGAAGGCATTTCATTGCTTAAATAATGTAACGATGCAAGGAAGAATAAAGACTAGATGTAATTAGCAATGTGTATGCGTACCTTTCTTCTTTTCTTTTCTTACCTTAAGTAGCGAATGTTCCTTCCACAATTGTCCCTGCTATGAAGGGTGTGATGGTGGGAAAAGATCTCACCCAAAATCTTACTTTTTCATGACTGAGTATCTTTGCTACTTGGCTCTGTTTAGGGCCTAATGCTTGATTGGTCTAAGAGTTGATTTGTGTGAATGGGTCTCAGGCCTATGACAGCTCAAAGATTTGTGTTCAGGCTTTAGTGTCTTGGGCCAAGCCAAAAGACTCACGCCACTTGAGCTAGCATGACTTGGGCTTGGGCACCTGGCTTACGGGCTGAACAATAGTTTAAGAATGGGTCCGCTTGGGATCACGTTGAAGCCTTTCTCGTGTTAAGGTTGGCCCATGCTGCATGTACGGTTGTGGTCGGGTGATTGTTTGATGTCTCATTAGTTACTCCCCCAGTTAATGGGGCAACGTGCAGTTCCATTAATTTGATGAATGGGGATTGGGGACGCGTTGTAATCGAAACCATCGCACCTTCATTCCCCACATAGCATTCATTGCTGACGTGACTGTTGGACGACCACCTTCCATGAACATTGTGCCAATATATAAGCTAGTTTTGATATGGTTAGATGTCACCATGTGCTTCACATACTTTGTTTCTCAAATGCACCTTGTTTGGAGAGTGTGCTTACTCTCAGAAGATGAAGAAGAGCTTCCATTAGTGGAGTCTTCAAATGTTTTGACATTTGTAGCAATGAGCCTCAACAAGACATGCTATTAGAGGAAGCCACCCAGTTTGAATGTGCTTCCATTTGTTCCCATAAGCCTCAAAATATACTCTTACATTACGAAGGACAAGTACAGATCAACTCTTGGTCCCGATTTTATCTTCCATCTTCTGGTGCTCCCATGACATCTTCCGCCATCTTTGGAAGAAAATTCGAGTAGTCAACTTTGGGTGGCTATTCCCACTGCTTCTTCCTTAGCTTCACTTGTGATACTTCCTCCGAAGAGCAGATTGGCATAGCAAAGTTCTAATATGTGTGCTTGCACCTTGCTTTCCACCAAGCTCAGATTCTCGTAGTGTTGAAACCTTCGACTTGATCAGTCAGTCAAGGTTTGTATAACTCTTTGATAATCAATAAAGTTTGCTTTTATGTCTGAAAATGCTTTCTTTTTTATGTATGCTTTGAGTGAACATGAGTCATAATGGTCATGTGAAGACAAATCTGAGTAGAGATGACCCCATGTGTAAGGCAGTTCAACTCTGAGTATGGACTGGGTTGGCTCGGTCTTGAAGGGGACTAGTGTAGCTCTAATTCCATTTCACTTGGCCACCTAGCTGACGGGCTGAACAATAGTTTAAGAATAGGTCTATTTGAGATTATGTTGAAGCCTTTCTCATGTTGGGGTTGGCCCATGTTGCATGTATGGTTGCGATCGAGTGATTGTTTGATGTCTCATTTGTTACTCCCCCACTTAATGGGGCAGCATACTCCCATTAATTCGATGAATGGGGACTAGCGTTGTAATCGAAGATGTCACACCTTCATTCCCTGTGTAGCATTTAATGCTGACGCGACTGTTGAGCGGCTACCTTCCATGAACATTGTGCCTATATATAAGCTGGTTCTGATAGGGTCAAATGTCACATGTGTTTCACATACTTTTTTCTTCAAATGCACTTTGTTTGGAGAGTGTGCTTACCCTCAGAGGATGAAGAGGATCTTCCATTAGTGGAGTCGTCGAATGTTCTGATATTTGCAGCGATGAGCCTCAACAAGACCTACTATTGGAGGAAGCCATCTGGTTTGAGTGTGCTTCCATTTGTTCCCAGGGGCCTCCAAATATACTCTTACATTACGAAGAAGAAGTACAGAGTACCTCTTGGTCATAGTTTTATCTTCCATCTTTTGGTGCTCCCATGACATCTTTCGCCATCTTTGGAAGATAATTCCAGCAGCCAACTTTGGGTGGCTATTCCCACTGCTTCTTCCTTAACTTCACTTGTGATACTTCCTCCGAAGAGCAGATTGGCGGAGCAAAGTTCTAATATGTGTGCTTGCACCTTGCTTTCCACCAAGATCAGATTCTTGTAGTGTGTAAACCTTCGACTTGATTAGTCGGTCAAGATTTTTATAACTTTTTGATAATCAATAAAGTTTGCTTTTTGTCTAAAATTTCTTTCATTTATGTATGCTTTGAGTGAACATGACATATTTGTCTTGTGCAAACAAATCTTAAAGGATCAAAAAAAATCACGACTATCTGAGTAGACATGACCCCATGGTGTACGACAGTTCAACTCTGAGTATGGACTGGGTTGGCTCGGTCCGGAAAGGGGGGAGTGTAGCTCTGATTCCACTTGTGTAGTTCCCTTAATGAAATAATTTAGTTTTCCAATGGAGGTGAAATCACAGAAGAGTGATATTCGTATAAGTGGGTTGTGTTTCGCGGATTAGCTGCTTCCTGAGTAGGTGTCAGTCTATTGAAGTACTCTCACTTAATTCTGTGTAGAACTGAAGTGACAGAGAAATCATTTTGATCCAGTACGATTAGATTTCATACCACAACTTGACTCACCTTTTAGTTGGGTCTTGGTGGTCGAGGTGTTGCCTAGGTTTGTGTGGACTAGAACAGCTATAGATGCAGTGGGTCATCCATAAACAGGACTCGCCCGCTTGCGATGAACTCTTCGTGGACTGGGTTCGGTCTGCATGTGGGTTGCCTTGGTCCTAGAGGCGAACTAGGTTTCTTATGTGGCACGGTGTCTACATCTTAACTAGAACTATGCTCAGCCAATGACCGCCATTATGATCCCTGTAGTCGAACCAGGTTATCTTGGAGTAGTGAGTCATTCATGGACTAAACTCCTCATTTTGTGGTGAACTGTCCGTAGACTAGGTTCGGTCCGCATGCATGTAGCCTTGGTTCCTAAGGTGCACTAAGTCACTTATGCGAAAAGCTATCGACATCCTGAATAGGACTGAGCACGACTAATGTGCGCCATTATGGTCCTCGTAATTGTACTAGGTTATCTTATGGTGGTGAGTCATCTATGGATTGTTCTCATCCGCTTGTGGTGAACTCTCTGTGGATTAGTTTTGGTTTGAATGCATGTTTCCTTGGCTGCTGAGGCGGACTAGGTCACTCATGCGACAAGCTGTCAACATCCTAATAGGCCTAGCTACTATCTGCCATTTTGGTCCCTGTGGTAGGATTGGGTTTTCCTCTGTAAAAAGAGTTGAGTATGGAATGAAGTCATTTTTAAAGAGATTACCTTTATTGATAGTTCTTCTTCAAAGGTTCTATACGGCACTCTCCTCACTTAGACTCTCTAACCTATAAACCTTTTGCTGTTAGTTTTTTTTTTTTTTTTTTTTTTTTGGGTGGGGGGGAGGGGTGGCTGGCTTGAGTTGTTGAGACTACTTACCCGTTAGTGTCATCGCCACCTAGTGGCATTCTCTTGCGGAAGGCTGATCACTCCCGATAACCCCTGTCTCATCGTTGATAGGATATTTGAGGCACTGGTGTTTGTGGAGACGTCGCTTTCATTTGGTGAAGCCAAGGCCTTCCTAGAATCACATTGTACACGGAGGAGGCATCTACATCAATGAACTCCGTCATTAGGAGTTTTTATTGGTTCCCCTGCTCCTACGGTTAGTCTGATGTTTCGACTGGGTAACTTCGAGTGCCATTGAAGTCAACCATAACAGTTTCAGCTCTTTATCTCTCAGCCACATCCATGAAATGTTTTTTGCGACATCTCACCGAAATTTTTTCTTTTTGAATTACAAAATATAAATTAACATTTTTAGAGGTTTTTTCGTAATATTCGATTTTTCGCCAAAAACGCTAAACTTAGTGACCAAATTTTCATTTTTTGACAAATTTCGGAGTTTTTCAGGTAAATTTTAAGTTTTTTTTCTAAATATCATTTCCTGTAATTATTTATTGATTTTTGAAACAACCCCCTAATTTTCTAATTATATATTGATTTCATGTTTGTTTGATTTCTTAGTACTTAGGCTTTATTTAATGTTATTAATAGATTTATTTACTTGCATTTTTCACATATTTTATACACCCTCAAAATGCATTATATACATATTTCATGTATCCATGTTTACATTTTTTCTTTACCCACAGAAATATTTCTCGAAATATTTCTTAAAATCAGGAAACTGAAATTAATACAAAAAACGAAATCACAATCCTTGGCCATATCCTACGGAATGCCTTCAGGAATAGGATGTTGGCTGAGCTCCTCGTGTCCAACAACGATCTTTTCACCCCCCTCCCCATTTTGATATCACAATCATGATAACCAGAGCATCATTGGGCGGGCAATAGACCCCCTGCATATCCTACTCAGTGAACGTCAAGTTGGGGGTTGGGTGTTCTACTCGGGCGTGTTGGATTGAGCAGTCTTCGTAGTGAGAACCTATCTACAGTTATCGAATTGTCCTCTTTCTTGACTGGTTGGATTTTTCCAGTCCATCTTGTGCACTGTCCAGGACGTAGATGACGTCCTCAGTCTTTTCTTTGGTCTCTGGTGCCATTTCTTCCTTATCCTTTTCTTGGAGCGGTTTCTCATCAGAATTCACAAATTCTCCGAGGAGCACTTTGAACCCAATACTTTATCTCATTCTTGAGACTCTGACAGTTTGTGGTCCTTGTGATAGGAACAATATTTGTTCTTATCATGCACTTTGATGTCGTCCTAGCTTTTCATGGTGGAGAAAATCCTTGGCACGCCGGTATTGAGATTGGCGAACTCAGTGTATGTTGATCCGACGTTGTTGGTAACCCTGTGGGATTTTGCTTTGTCAGACCCAATTTTGTTGTCATTTTTACTCCTCTTTGACCAATCTTTATTTCCATGTTTTTTTTTCCTTTTCCCTGTCCCAAGCCTTAGAGAACTACTTGCTTCCTTTTTTCCTCCTTTCTTGGCTACCAGCATTATTCGAGAGTGATATACCTCTGCGCACTTTTCAGTAAGTCCGCCATATCTCTCAAGGATTCCAGGGTGAGGAAGTTGTAGAACTGACCTCCTCGAAAGCCAGAAGTGAAAGAGGAGATGACGTCGCTGCAACCGTCGATCAAAGTCAACTCATTGTTAAAGTAAGTGACATACTCTCTGAGGGTCTCGCCTTGCTTTTGCTTGAGGCTCAGTAGATGGTGAGGCCCCTTCCTGATCTGTTGGCTCCTGACAAAACTGGTGATAAATGATTTTTCCAAGACATAGAACGAATCAATAGTTTTCAGTTGGAGGCTATTTAACCAGGTAAGTGCAACGTTTTTCAGACTAGTGAATTTTTTTTGGCACATGATTGCTTTCGAACTTTCTTTCAGCGCCATAACGTGGTGGTAATGACGCAGATGATCTGGTGGATTTGATGTTCCGTCGTAGAATTCAAGCTTTAGAAGGACAAACTTCTTTGGTAGGGAGCGATCATGATCTCCTTTGATAATGGAGGGGCGGTGAGATCGTACAGGACTTCCAGATTGGTTGCCCTCAGTCCAAGCGAGTTCTTGACTTTTGTCTTGTCTATCTTTGGGGCATGCCCCCCATGATCCTTGTCATTTCTTAAGCTTTCCTGTCAGCCAGCTCTTCACTCCTCCACATGGAGGTTTTCCTGGACGCACTCTCGAGCATTCTTTTGGGTGTGGGACCTCTTCGAATCTCTGCCATTCACGGGTGGTTGCTATCGATCCTGGGTGAGTCTTTCTACAACTCGTGCTAGATGATCCATGTGGAGAAAAATCTGGTCTATGTGAGGGTCAGTTGCGGCTACCTCAGTGGTTGAGCTATGCAATTTTGATGCTCCCTCGATTGGATCGATTTGTCCTTGTGGTTGGGCTTCCTTGGCAGGAGGGTTGTCTGCTTCAACATTGTTGTTGGGAGCTCGAGATCTAGTGTTGATAACCATGTCTCGATGCTCTGCTAGGTAAAAAGAGTTTCATAGGTTTGCCTCAAGGAAAAACTTGTCGTTCTCCCCACGGACGACGCCAAACTGATGCGTCAAAATCCGTCATTGCTAATCTCGAGCCTGCAAAATTAACAATGGTGAGATAGAGACCACGGTTGTAGGGGCCGAAGGCACTTCGATGCTTAAGTTAGGTAACGATGCAAGGAAGAATGAAGACTAGATGAAATTAGAAATGTGTATACATACCTTTCTTTTTCCCTTTTCTCACCTTAAATAGCGAGTACTCCCTCCACAACTGTCCCTGCTATCGAGGGCGTGATGTAGGGAGGAGATCTCGCCAAGAACCTTACATGTGCATGACTGAGTCTCTTCAACACTTGCCATTTTAGGACCCAATGCTTGATTGGGCTAAGAGTTGATTTGTGCAAAGTGAGTCTCGATCCTATGACAACTCGGAGATTTGTGTTCGTGTCTTATTGTCCTATGCCAAGTCGCAAGACCCATGTCACTTGGGCTGGCACTTAGGCTTGGGCACCTGACTTACGGGCTAAACAACAGTTTAGAAATGGGCTATTGGGAACACATTGAAGCTTTTCTAGTGTTAAGGTTGGCCCATGCCACGTGTACAGCTGTGATCGGGTGAATGTTCGATGTTTCATCAGTTTCCATCAGATCGTCAAAGAAAGTGCTTAATACTACCTTGAAGGTGGGTACAGGTCGATGAGAGTGTGAAGGTGTTACATCGATAGCCAAAGCACTAGAGAGTCCTCGATTAACATTGTGAGGCATAACCATTGAAACCCCACCATCGGAGGATCACTCTCAACACCAAAAGAGAAAAAAACTCTGCGACAAAGATTCATGAGTCACATTATGAATTGGTACCCGAAAATACTCAAATTTGTCTCATAGAACAAAACAAGGAGTGCAATAGGAAAGAAGTTATTGGTGGCACAAAAGGAGTTAGAGATTATGATGTCACAATAAAGAGTAATGTCACGATAAGTCAAGCTCCATGATGATGACAAGGTTCAAGTACTGTTAATGAATATGAGTGATGTGTGTCGGAGTTTGTATAAGAAATAACATATAGTCTCACATAAAGTGAGAAGTCAAAATAATGTCATTATAACTTATGAGACATCGAACAGTCACTCGATCACAGCCATACACATGGCATTGGCTAACCCTAGCACGAGAAAGGCTTCAGCCCAATCCTAAATAAACCCATGCATAAACTATTGTTCAACCCATAAGTTAGGTGTACAAGCTCAAGTCTTGTCAGCCCAAAAGGCACGGGCCTTGGAGCTTGACCAAGGACAATAAGCCACGAACATGAATCTTGGAGATGTCAAAGGAAGATCCACCTGGTCTAGTTGAATCTTCTGCACTCTTCTTCCATGCCATGGCTCTGTTCTTCATCTTCTTACCCTTCTCCCCTTCCATCAATTCCCTCACTAGACTCTCCACTTCATCTCTTTTGACGTTATTGTCGATCTCCATCCCTATACCCCAATTAGTACAAATGTATCGACAGTTTGTTTGTTGTTCTGTGAAGAATGGCCAACATATATATCACAGGAACACCACCACATAATGTATCCAATGTTGAGTTCCATCCATTGTGAGTTAAGAACCCTCCTATGGAAGGATGTTTAAGGACTTCTTCTTGTGGACACCAGCTTGATATCAAACTCCTCTCGTTAGTTTCTATTATGAACTTTGGAGACAAAATTGATCCCTCGCCCCTAACAAGGTCTGGTCTAATGACCCATAGGAAATGGTGTTTGTTGTTAGCTAATCCCCATGCAAACTTGATGAATTGTTGGGCAGACATGACAGCGATGCTTCTGAAATTCACATACACAACAGAGTTAGGTAGCTTTGAATTAAGCCATTTTATACATTCCTCGTCTTCTGTCCACGGATTTCCTTCAAGTGACACTACACCAAATTGGTATTTTTGTAACAACTCCCAAAACAGTATCACTTTTGAAGTGTAACAATTCACCTAACAATTTTACACATTTATACAAAACAAAATGATACAATAATTGTAACACCATGAACAGTATGGTTATAAAAGTGATTATATTCATGGTGATCCAACTTATTGTATCATTTTTTTTGTGTTACTGTTTTTCATTTTTTTGACTAAATTTAGTTTTGACTTGAAATTGTTTGGTGGATTGTAACATCTCAAAAGTGATATTGTTTTGAGAGTTGTTACAAAAGTGCCAATTTGGTGTAGTGTGAGTTTAAACTACCATCATGGGATGTTTCTTGGGTGAGCATTTGTAGAAGAACTATTGAGTAGACATGGGGCATAAGAGGCTTCATGGCATCCAAAACCTCTCTTTCGAAAGTATGGAATGTGTTGATAATAATACCAGAAGCCTTTTTAGCTCTTTCAGTTTCTTGAAACAGAAACTTGCTCACGAACTCATTGACATCTGTTGTTCTAATGAAGGTCGGAATATCCCTTAGGCTTATATTTCTCATTCCAGGAATGGAGTTTATAGGTGTATCAAGGTAACCATTTGTTAGATAGTTCTCATCTGTAAAACACATAACAAGAGATTACAATCAATGCAATTTTTGTGAATAAAAATATTGTCTCTTGTTGCAGACTGGTTAGCTAAGCAAGGTTGCCTTTGAATATCTCTTATATATGATTCTATTTTATGAAATTTGTATTTATACCCCAAAACAGAACATATAAATAAAGGATAGAAGAAATTAAACCTTTTAATGGTGCGAAACCACTTTCTACCAGGTGCTTGTAATGAAAATAGGCCATGAAGCCACAAGCACTAGTAGTCCTAAACAATACTTCCGGGATGCCAAGTTCATCAGCAGCTTGTAAAGTGAAGCTCAGGGCACCATCTGAAACGATACATGTGACTGGAGGAGAAGATGGAGAGTTGTTTAGCTTGGTGAGTAGATCACGAAATACATTGTGGTTGAACTCGGTGTTAACAAAAGTGATATGAAAACCTTTACGATATAGAAGTTTTGCTAGTTTAAGCAAGAGGTTTATATGGCCTTGTGCTGGGAATGGGATGCAAACAGCATGAGGCATTTCAGCTACTGCAAAGGAGCCCATGTTCTTTGTTTTTCAAATTACACACTTATGTTTTTGGTCAAGGGAGGGGGAGGTTTTATAGAAAAAAAATTGACTCCTCTTTCATGAAAATAGAATAAATAAACAGGTTACTTGAATCTTGTTGTAAGATTAACTAAGTGTACATGCTCTTCTTGAAAGTGAACTACTGACTGTTGTTTAAAGTTAGAACCTCAGAGGTGTTGCGTTGGTGCGTCAATATTTATTCTTTCACTTATATTGCCCTGAAAAAAACTAAACTGTAAAAGATATTCCTTATTTGGATTGTGAGTTCAATTTAACTTAAAATGCACTCTTTCGTCAACAGTTGAGATTAAATTGCGAAGATGCGCATTTTTTCTAACACACCATTTTATCTCAGCTGTAACTATCGGATTCTATGTGATCATACACCAAACCGTTTTGTAATCTACTCCATACACATGGCATGATGATCTCGTCAACAGAGTGGAACAGACCCAAATTAGCGCCTAATCTGGTCCAACTCATGAATCTTTGAACAAAACTCATTGAGGCAAATATCAGTGTATTGAACCAAACAATAAGGCTCCATCTCGCCAATAAGTCAAACCTAGAACCTCAAGACCAAATAGGGCAAATATCTAAGAGTTTGACCTAAGACAGGCAGGTCAGTAACACATTGACTCTTATTGGAAAACAAACATCAGAGTATAAGTCGTACATGGAAACTCTCATGCAGAAACAACTCTCAACAGAAAAAAGGATCTCCAGTAGATATCATTCATTAAACCACACAACCAAAGGCATAGCCGAACAAGGGCTCTCGCATGATAAATAGGACGTAAGGTTAAGAAACTAAGGTACGCTACAAAACCCTAAACTCAAGATATACACCATTCTCTACGCCTTGTCTAACTTTAGCATCAGAGTGTCATCGGCCTCCACAATGGTGGTCATTGGCTCACGTTTGTTCCTTTTGCAGGTCAAGCTCAATGAGAACGAAAATTGATCTAGCGCCGTCCGTGGGAGATGACGAGTTCCTAAGATTAAAAAAGTAACATCACTTTATTAATATATGTACGAATGGTAGCCACAAGATCCCGTACTAATGGTGAGATCGTCGAGCCTTCAAATGATCGAGTCAGCATAGTACCACCAGCTTTGGTGGTGCTAGCCATGAGGGGAGAACCACCCCAGGCCCCCGAGCCGGCTGAAGCCATGATAAACTCTAGGGTGGATCAGCTCCTTGCCTAAGTACATCAGATTGCTCGAGTGGTGGAGATGTTTGCTCATCAGAACCCACCACCTACAAGCGGTGGCAGAGACTTGTCTTTGCAGAAGAATAAACAGCGTGTTCAGGATAGCCACAATGTCCCTTCTGGTTTTCAGGGGACCAAGTACGGCGGGAATCAGGGGAACGGAACATTCTATGGAGACCCAATGCTAACGCAGACAAGCCCAATACACAAAATCCTTTCCGGCTTGGGGCCACCAATCCGAATGTGTTGTACAACTTCACCGTCCCCCCGTTCACGAATCAAATCATGTATGTGCCACTACCTAAAAGTTTAACCCCTCAAAGCCTGAATTCTATGACGGGACAACAGACTCGTCTGACCTCCTACTCCATTACCATCACGTGATGGCGTTGAAAAAGGGATCAAAAGCAGTCATGTGCCGAACATTTTCCACCAGCTTGAAGAAAGCAGCGTTGACTTGGTTTCACAATCTCCCCCCGCCCCTCAAGGTCAATTGACTCATTTTAGAAACGAGCCAAGGCAATTATCACGTGTTTTATGGCAGTTATCAGATTATGAAGGGTTCACATTACTTGTTCAGCCTCAAGCAAAAGCCAAGCGAAACACTGAGGGAGTACGTTAGCCACTTCAATGACAAGTTAACTCTGATCGATGGTTGTAGCAATGACAACTCCATCACATCTTTCATCTCAAGCCAGAAGGGAGGCCAATTCTATAACTTCCTTACCCTAGAGCCTCCGACGAACATGGCAGACCTACTAAAAAACACTCAGAAGTACATTACCCTTGAGGATTTGTGGGCCACGAAGAAAGGGAACGAGAGTGAATAGAAATATTCCCCTAGCACTTGAGATAAGAAAAAAGTGATAAGGCAGAAGAGGACAAAAAGAGCAAAAGGAGGCGAAGTGATAATAAGTCTGAGTTCGACCAAATGAAGCAAGAAAAAGCATCTAACTTCGTCGGATATAGAAACGCCACCCTTACTCCGCTCAATTCTAGCCTATCCGACATCCTCACTACCATTAAAAACTGGGGAGACGTGAAGTGGCCTTCCAAAATCCGGGGAGATCCATCCCGACGTGACAATGGCAAGTATAGTTCCTTTCACTATGACATCAACCACGACATTGAAGACTGCAAGAATCTCAGAAACGAGATCGAATACTGAATTAAAAAGGGGAAATTCAAATAATTCCCGAGCCCGGATAAGAGGCAAGACCAAGGGAAGGGAAGAGAAGATGTCCCAAAAAAATAGAAGAAAAGGTGGTCAACATTATATACTTCATGCATGGGTATGTTCATAAGGTGAGCAATCCAACAGGTCCTGAAAGAGGATTCTCCTTTAGATGCAGATTCAGTGCACCTACGAAGACCGACAAGTACAATATGTTCGTGTTCAGAGTTTGAGCCCGTCGCTAACATTTACGAATAAAGACATCCAGGGCATCCACTTTTCTCATAATGACACCCTGGTTATCTCAGTCATGATAGCAAAATGGGAAGTGAAAAAATCCTTGGTAGACACATGGAGTTCCATGAACGTCCTATTCCTCAATGTGTTACGCAGCATGTAGCTGAAAGAGGAGAACCTGATGCCTACCAGTCATCCCATGATTGGGTTTAGCGGGGAGAAGTGTTTTTCCATCGGGAAGATTAGGCTGACGATAGTGGCAGGAGAGCCACAACTGCATAAAACCCCGTTCCAGGAGTCCATGGTGGTTGATGCCCTATCCACCTACAATATCATCTTGGGAAGGCTCTGGCTGTATTAGATGGAGGCAGTAGTTTCCATTCTGCATTAGTGCATTAAGTACCTTGTCAATCATGCGGTGGGGACCATTCAAGCAGATCAGCCATCGGCAAGAGACTGCCATTATGAGACATTAAAGCAGCTGAACAACTAGCAATCACAATCTGATCCCGCGGGTCAGACATCTTAGAGCCTGGGCCCAGAGACGAAAGAAGAGTTTCTCCACTCGGATGATGAGTCTCCAGTCAGTCCGAGGAGAAGACCGAATGTCAGTCAACTAGGGGAGGAGCTTGTCATGGTCTTCCTTGACAGCCCTAATAACAACAGATCCTTCCAGATAGGTTTCCGCCTGTGCAAAGCATTGTTGGAACGACTGATGGAGCTGTTGAGAGAGAATCAAGGCATCTTCACCATGACGATGTGGGACATGGTGGGGATTGACCCCTCATTGATCACTCATTGACTAGAATTTGACCCTTAGTGGAAACCAATCAGGTAGAAGAAGAGACCTTTGGCCTCCAAACAAAATCATATCATAATTAAGAGGTACAAAGGCTAGTTAACGCCGACATGATTAAGGAGGCACGGTATCCAGACTGCCTTGCGAATACCGTCTTGGTAAAAAAGAAGAATGAGAAGTGGATAATCTGTGTGAATTACACAGACCTGAACAAGGCTTGTCGGAAAGACAGGTTTTACTTTGTCGCATTGATCAAATCGTGGACGTCACGTCCAGACACAACCTTATAAGCTTCATGGACGCTTATTCCGGATATAACCATATACAAATGCACCCCCAGGCCAAGAGAAAACCTCCTTCATAGCTGAAAGAGGGATATACTACTATCAGGTGATGTCATTCGATCTAAAAAATGCAGGAGCAACATATCAACGACTGGTAAGACGGATGTCAATGAGCAAATTGCCAAAACTATGGAAATTATATAGACGATATTTTGGACAAAAGTCTCTACAGTCCTGATCACATCACCGACCTCACTGAAGCGTTCAGTTAACTCCGCAAGTATCAGATGAAGCTCAATCCACAAAAATGCACCTTTGGGGTGGAATCGGGCAAGAACCTGGGTTACATAGTGAACCGAAAAAAGGGATAGATGTCAATCCGAAGCAGATTCAGGCTTTTCTCAATATGAAGTCTTCAACCACCATTAAGGAAGTTTAGAGCCTAGTTGGGAGGGTGGCAGCACCCAACAGGTTCATCTCCACATCGTCGACAAATGCCTCCCCTTCTTCAAAATTCTAAAATGAGGTAAAGGGTTTAAATGGGACAAAGAGTGCGAGCAAGCCTTCCAAAGCTTAAAAGCGTATATGGGAAGTACAAAGTTACTTTGAAAACTAGTATCAATAAAGACTTTTTACCTGTATCGGGTTGTTTTGAAACATGTTGTCAGTTCAGCCCTAGTTCAAAATGTTACGGGAATATAGAGGCTAGTATATTGTGCCAACAAGACCTTTATGCAAGCGAACGCATACTACCCAGACCTAGAAAAGTTAGCCTTGGCACTGGTCGTCTCCTCCAAGAAGCTTCGGCCATACTTTCAAGCACATTCTATAACAATCCTCACTAAACATCCACTTCACAATTTAAGCTCGAGTTGTCGAGCAAGATAGTCAAGTGGTCAGTCGAATTAAGGCATTTCGATGTCAGTTACTCCCCAAAAACATCCATCAAAGCTCAAGCATTGGCCGAATTCATTGCCGAACGTACAGGCGGTGGAGAGCATGAGTCAGATGACCAAGAGCAGAAGACATAGAAACAAGGAAGGGTTCAGTGTTATGATGGATCATCCACAATTAATGGGAGTGGAGCTGGAGTTACTCTCTACTCTCCAAGCGCGGTGACTCTGGAGAAAGTCGCAAGGTTTGGCTTCCCCTTTTCCAACATCCAAGCAAAGTATGAGGCCTTCCTGTTCGGCCTAAAGCTCGTCAAGGGGATCAGAATAGATGAGTTGACTGCATATAGCGACTCCCATCTGGTAGTCAACTAGGTTAAAGGGAAGTTCAACAGCAAATATCTCGGGATGTTGGCTTACCGCGAGAAAGTAATTAGCACCATGAGCGGATTCAAAAGGATATAATATTCTAGCGATGTCCTAAAAAGGACAACGAAAAGACTGGCGCACTGGCCAAAAAGGCTTCAACCATGACTGAGACTGCCGATTGACTCATTGAGTTTCAAGAAAAATCAAGTCTGAAAGAAGAGGAATCCAGTGATGCTTGCACGATAGGTGCAGAAGTGAGCTGGATGAATCCCTTCATCGAGTACATCAAGAGCAGAGTCCTCCCAACAGAGAAGACATAAGCCAGAAGGCTGAAAAACAAGGGCAGCGTGGTACACTCTCCTGAGCAACAAGTTGTATAGAAAGTCAACCACTGGACCCCTTTTTCGATGCCTGACCCACTCATGGGCGGACTACATTTTTAGATAAATTCATGAGGGCATATGCGGAAACCAATCTGGCAAGAGGACCCTAGCCCACAAGGCCCTAACTTTAGGATTCTATTGGTCGACAATGCAATAGGATGCCAAGGACATGGTCCAAAAATACAACAAGTGTCAAAGGTTTGCATCATACATGCACATGCCCGCTCAGCCCTTATCCCTAATGACAGCTCATGGCCTTTCGCACACTAGGGAATAGATATTGTTGGGCCACTCCCCATTTTCGCTAAAAATAGATTCCTCCTCATGGTTGTAGACTGCTTCACCAAATGGATTAAAGTGGAGCCCCTGACCAAGATAAGCGAAAATCAAATTGAGAATTTCATATGGGCATCCATCATTTGCAAATTCGGCATCCCAAGAACACTAGTCAATGACAATGAGACTCGGTTTGAAGGAAAAAAAAAGTAAAAAGCTATGTGATAACCTCAACATCAGCCACCACTACTCCTCACTAGGGCACCCCAATCCAATGGACAGGCGAAAGTCACCAACATGACTATCTTGGAAGCGCTCAAAAGAAAACCTAATGTAGCCAAAGGCATATGTGTCTCAGAGCTACCAGAATTTTTTTGGGCATATTGGACCACCAAAAGAACTCTAACGGGACACCTTTTGCTCTGGCTTACGGATCGAAAGCAATGATCCCAGTCGAGCTAAGAATGCCAACGTTCAAGATGAAGGAGTTCAGGTCGGATGGCAATTGATGAAGCTTTGCGTGTCGGATTACATCTCCTCAAGGAAAACAGAGATGAAGATTCCGTCAAGATAGCTGCCTACTAACAAATAATGACTCAATACTATAATAAGAATGTCAAGCCACGAGAGTTCAAAGTGGGAGATTGGATACTCGAAAGAACCCGGCCAAGGATTGTGATTTCGTTTTTCGAGTTAATTTCGGTTTTCTGATTTTAAGAAATATTTCGGTGTGCAAAGAAAAAAACGTAAATATTCGAGGATAAATGAAATACACAATGAATTCAAGGGTTTATTAAATATGTGAAAAAATAATATGCAAGTAAATAAATGTATTAAACACATTAAATGAAACCAAAATACCTGTAATTAGAAAATCAATATATAAGTAGAAGTGATAATTAGAAATTAAGGGGTGGTTTCAAAAATCAATAAATAATTAGAATAAATGATAATCAAAAGAAAAAAAAATACAAAAAAATCCTGAAATTTTCTCAAAAGATGTAAATTTTAGTAGCTAATTTTTTGTATTTTTATGTAAAAAATGAAATTTACGAAAAACCTTAAATTTACAAAAAAAAAAAAAATTGAAATTTTTCAAAAAAAAAACCCTAGAAAAAATGTAATTTTTTATTTCGCCTTTTTCTTTTTCATAATTTCATAAAAAATGAAAATTTTGGCAAAACTTCGTATAATTTCACGAAATCACAATCCTTGAACCCAACAGAAGGAACTTGGGTCGAGCGAGCTGAATCCAAAATGTGAAGGACTCTACATAGTGAATAAGGTCAACAAGCCAGATACATATTAATTGGTTAGAAAACATGAACAGTAAAGGCCTTAAGAGGCCATAGATGTAGAACACTTAAAAGAAATATTATCAATAAATTCAAGGTATTTTCTTTACTAAAGTTTCACTATTGTTCATTAAATCTGGCTGAAAATTTGGTCAATTTATGACAATCTCACTTAAGTGTCAGACCTGCTGGTCCGACCACCATTTCAGACCACTGAATGAGTTAAATAAGTCAGGACACCTAAATTAGACTTATAGACCGATGAACCACTTAGTCCGCTCTACAGCCTAGCCAAGAGCGGACAAAGACGGCTTAGAAAGTAAAAGTCTAGTCAAAGCTCATGAAACCTGATCAAGATGACTTGTCAGGGATCATTGTCCGACCATAGACAATGATGGCCAAACTTGACTAAAGTTTATTCAGGTCATAAAGGCTGATGAAGATAACTTTTGGTCTGCTGTATAGCCTAGTCCACCAATAACGGATATAGATGGCTTAGAATGTGGGAGTCTGGTCAAAGCTCATGAAGCCTGGTCAAGATGACTTGCCAGGGATCATTGTCTGACCACAATGATGGCCAAACTTGACCAGAGTTTAGTCAGCTCATGAAGATTGATGAAGATAACTTCTGGTCTACTTTACAGCCTAGTCCTCTAACAGTGGACACAGATGGCTTAGAAAGTGAGAGTCTAATCAGAGCTCATGAAGTCTGATCAAGATGACTTGCTAGAGGTCAATGTCTAACCATAGACAATGATGATCAAACTTGACTAAAGTTTAGTTAGCTCATAAAGAATGATGAAGATAACTTATGGTTGGCTCTACAACTCAGTCTGCAATAACAGATCAATATGGCTTAAAGAGTGAGAGTCTAGTTAGAGCTCATGAAGCCTGATAAAGATGACTTGCTATGGATCATTGTCCAACCATAAGTGACGACAAAACTTGACCAGAAAGTTTAGTCAGCTCATAACCTCTAAGGTAGATAACTTCTAATCTGCTCCAATGCCTAGTCCACCAAGGAAGGATTGAGATGGCTTGGAAAATGAAAAGTATAATTGACCTATGAATTTGAATGATCTCTGGTCCGCCAGGATTATTCTTACTCCCCTGCACAGAGTTTAGCCAACTCGCAGGGCCTGGCCAAGATAATTTATGGACCTCCCAAAAGTCTGGACAAAATGTGCTTGACTTCAAACACGCATATAAGTTGAGTGGTCAAAACTCACATGAAAAAATTAACTAGACAGTTTCCAGACTTAGTGAAATTTATTGTCTAAATACCAACATCATGGCAAGGCAACACAGAAAATATTCAACAGGAAAAGTCTAGAAAGAACAAGTACAAAGTGTTACTCCACAAATTTTCTTTCTTTAGTGATTCAAAGATTATAGTTCAGGATGATCAGTTTTAGTAGCTGAAATGCCAGATATGTCAGAGGAGACAACAAAGGATGGGTTAGAAGTCTCAGGAGCTTTCTCTAGATCATCGTTTGGAGGCGCCTAGTCAGAAGCTTCTTCTTCAAACTTTGCATAAGTTGCTTATCTGTAATAAGTGAAGTCAAGATCAGGGTAGTCATCTTTAATCAACCCCAACAGTTCCAGCCGACCCTAAATAGCTTTGCTGAAGTCTAAAGTCTCTTGACCTTCAAGTAGTTTCTTCTCACGGGCTTCAGACTTTGCCAAACTCTTCTCCGTCATCTTGTGCAAAAGTAGCCCACTCTTCCACTTTTCGGACATAGCTGAGGCAATAAGCGACTTCGAACTTCAGCTTCTAGCGTAAGGCATCCCACTCAGACTCGACACGCTTCTTTTCAATGGCTTGAGTTTGCATATCAGTTTGTGCCTCCCTCGCCACCTCTTGAGCACGCCTAAGCTCTTCCTGAGTGCGTCTCAACTCATTCTAAACGCCACTCTAAGTGCACATTAACCAGGTCGGCCTCAACGGACCCCAGGCGAACCTTGTGAAAGTCCAACTCCGCCTTTGAAGCTTCCAACCTGGCTTCAAAGTATGCTCGCGTGACTTGCAAATGAGCCTTAAAAATTGTCTCCGCACTAGGCTGCCCATACTTTTCCTTCAATCGCTCATTCAACAACCCAATCTCATAAAGTGCGTTAGAGTACGACTTCTGCGAATTAGCAAAAGTCTTCTCCATGCCATATATTATATTGCACGTTGATTCCACTTCAATCCCAGCCATGGCAAGTTGATTCAGCAATGCCATCCCCAACATCAAGTGCCTCTAGCCCTTATCAATACGGTCCCTCCATTGTCACACCCTCGAGCAGTGATGCATGAGTTTCAACTAGTCTTGCCATTTGGATATTATGTCTTTAAGCAACTGACACATTCACCTCCTAAAGCCAGTCTTGTGCATTCAACTCTGCTGATTTGGGACCAAACAGCAGCAGTGGGGAAGAGAAATCACTACACCAAAAGACCCATCAACAACGGTTTGGGACCATGGGGATAACCTATTGCCACGGCTTAGAAGCCTGGCCATTTAAGGCTTCGCCAAATCACCATTGACAGCTATAAACCGTAGCCACACATATTAGCAACGATTTTATGTTCGAGGACGCTTGATGATTTTCTGCATTTAGCAAAAGTTTTACGCCGTTGCAAACATGATGGCCACGGTTTTAAGTCGTGGCAAGTGATGGCCACGATTGTAAGTCGTGGCAAGCATGAAGTACCACGGTTTTAAGCCGTGGCCAGTCAAAATAAATTCAAAAAAAAAAAAAAAAATATGGTTTGTTGCGAGGGTTTGAAACCGTTGCAAACTAATATATAAAAAAAATTTACATTTTTTTTGCTGCTGCAGCAAAATCACAGCCCCACACCTGCAAAATCAATCCTTACTAAGATGAATATTTTCTTCAAGTTATAGAGTATATCATAACAAAGCATCCATATAAAATCAAATCCTTAAAACAGTCAACTCAGACTACTACAAGGCAGCAACCACAACAATCTTTGCAGTATTGTTGTTATTACCAACATCTTTATGAAAAACAAAATCATTACAATGAGAACTAAGGGAACAACTTTATCATGATTAAAAAAGGAATGCTTCTTTTCTTCAAATTTCTGTAAAATATGGAACAAATGGATTATACTGAAACAAATCAACTTATAAAGATACAGATACACATACCTCTAATACTAGATATCCCGCTGTCCATTTGCAACATCTATCCACAACAACATAATTGGACGAGCATAGTAAAATACCAAGAATCAATGAAGGAAAAGGAATATGGGGCTATGACTAAGCTGCGAGCAAGGAAGGTAAAACCTCTTGAGCAGTAAGCAGTACATGTTGCTCTTGGATCTCTATTGAATATAGTCTAAGAGCTACTTTTCAACCAAGCTTTTTATCAGAGCCTTTCAAGATAAGATTGAACCATTTCTTCTTGCTGGATTTATCCTTCCCATCTGAATTTGTATCCTCTGGACTCTGAGGCTTGAACTCTTCATTAGGAACTTTATTGCCACTGCTACTACTACTTCCAGTAAAATTAGAAAGTACAGTTGATGTTACAGTGAAAGAAGAATGAATGTTGTCTCTCTGCTTCAGTAACTCATCCACCTGAATTTTACAACCATCATAAGTTCAAAAGATTAATACCAGTGCCATAATTTATATAAAACAAACTGCAATGCAATTGGAACAGTGCTGATAAGTAAACGAACAAATAACATTACAAGCAACATACAGATTGTTTTTCTTGGCTATATTTGTTGGTGACTTCTTGAAAGCATGCCAATGCCTGTAAAACCCAAAAACAAATACAAATCATGAAACAATCAATTGCAGGTCATTGTTCCGCCATGTTAGCTGGGAAATTGATATATACCCTTCTGTATTCTGTTTCAAACTGCCTTAGCTCATTTCTCTTCCGTATAATTTGAGCATCTATTTCCTTGAGCTTTCTGTGGTATCTTCATATGACTTTGCACAAAGAGCCTCAATAGTATATGAAGCAGTTTTGAAAAAATTGTCCCCTAAAGAAAAATTTGATGAAGGTTAATCACTTATATATATTTAAAATGAGAATTAGGATCCTAATATGAAAATAATGGTTCCCTACCATAAACAGCGAATATGTGAGTGCCAGCCTTTAGTTCAGACACTTCACAAGGTTGGAGACCTTCCAACCTTTTGAAGAAAGCTGCTTCAGGGTCCTTGGCCATTGCTAACTGCAGCAGTAAGATAAACCTTCAGTTCTTGATCCGTCTGTATCTCAAAATTATCTAGCACACATGCAAAAACAAATCATACATACCGCATTAACAGTTGAGTCTATTTGATGTTTTGGATGAATGGTTTTATCATTCTCAAACACATTCTTATTTGATAGTTGAAATCTCAAACACATTCTTATTTGTTTCCATTTAATATTAACTTTGCAAAAAGTGTTATGACAGGATGGTGATGGCTGTGTGGTGATCATTCAGCATAAATTTGTGAAACCAGTCATTCATACCTTGGACTTCAATTGAGGTATGATGTAATAACACCAAGATTAGAAACTCCACTAAAAAAATAGGAAGAAGGCTTATCTGATGGAAAAATAGTTTTAAATCATTAAATAC
Source organism: Berberis thunbergii (assembly GCA_003290165.1). Taxonomy (NCBI): domain Eukaryota; kingdom Viridiplantae; phylum Streptophyta; class Magnoliopsida; order Ranunculales; family Berberidaceae; genus Berberis; species Berberis thunbergii. The sequence continues at coordinate 233,185 of QNQO01001400.1, forward strand.
GATAAATCTAGAATAAAAAATTTAGTTCATGACCCTATTTTCAAACTGTGCCACCATATACCTAGGTTTGCACTTCCAGCACAACTGCACAAATCTGGAACTGTTCTGAAATTTCAATTTGAATAGCTATATTGCATAGAAATATATACACATCCAAATAGACCACATACTAAGCTAATAAAATGAGTGCCCTTTCTATGTATAAACTAAGCATTAGAAATGTAAGAACTGAGAAGCACACATAGACTTACCAAATCACCAAGGAAGAAGAGACCAAACGCATAGTTGTTTTAAGTGTAAGGTCCAGAGGAGTCTTATGACCAAGAATATTGATTTCACTTGAGAAATTCCGTGTGTAGTCAGATGAAAGAGCACCAGATCTTTCAGAAGTATCATTGGGCAAATGTGAGATGCCATGTGGTTCAGAAACACCCAGTGTTTTCAGGGTTGCCTAGAAAGACACAAACCAACTTACTACAGTGGAGATAGTGTTTCAAGAATTGAACAGAAACCGAAAACTAGCAAAGAGTTACCTCGTCAACAGCTGCATGAGACTTCTTTTCATTTCCTAAAGATAGCTCAGCAACAGTGCGTAATGTACTCTGACTTCATTACCCTATTTTGAATGTCTACTCATTATCTTCCCACCCTTGGTTTAAGATATAGCAAACTATCAAAGACCATGTTAAGTTCTGGCATCTCTAGAAGACTATAAGTCCAACCTTTTAAAACTGATTACATTTCAACACCATGAACTACATTGCTTTCATGAGACACGCCTTACTTCTGCAATTTTATAAGATTGAAGATGTTACACAGGTAACAACCATCCTACAATCTGCCTACACAACCAACACCCCTTCCATTTCTCTTTTAGAGGGTAAGCACCCGCAAAACATACTAAAGAACATTACACATGCAAATTGGTGAACTTTTCAAATCTTCAGTCCCTATTGACCATCTTCTTCTATCACAAAAGTCATGCTTGCTACCATTGACAATGAATTAGACTAAACAAAAAGCAATAATGATTTTTTTAGCCAACAACTCATAAGATGCTTTTGATAAATTAATCCGGAAAAGAGGAAAAACCCATGAGTGATGAGTGCCAAATAATTAAGATACCACTACTTATAAATGGGAGAGAAATAAGGGTTTCTTGTAGGGGAGACAAGTTAGCAGATGGAAACACGTCCATCGTACCCCTTTTCATGGCCTTTCTAGCATGATAAAGTATTGTAATTAAGGTAATCAAATCTCGTGTTTAAACTATCAGCTCTGAACAATGAATTTCAGAGTTGGCTTGTTGACCAGGAAAGTAACAATAAATCAAATACCAAGTAAGTTTACATTCACATCACATGATTTTTAGAGAGAGATGAGCAGGACAACTAAACAAGATTCTTCATGTCTCCCCTACTATCAATAAGTGAGCTACTATAAGTAGATAGATCCAAGAGCCTATAGAAACCATCTTAAACTTCAACTCAAATCAAAACTAAGAGAAGAAATTTAAAGAAAATGGCTACCTCTTCAATGGCAGAAAACCGTTACCATGTTCGCTGTACTAGCATGCCATCTCGATCACATCCCAGTGCTGAAAGAATTGAGGAAGGGTTAATCAAGCTACGGAATTGGGAAACAATTTCTAAATCATCAACTTCGTCTCTACAGGCAAAGGAGATATGCAATAGTCTCTCAAGTCTGAGGGAACTTTACACCTGTGTTGAGGATCTACTTCGCCTGTCACTCACCCAACAAGATCTCGTTCAACAAGAATGTGAGGTAAGGGTGAATGAAGTGCTGGATGAATCTATCAGATTGTTGGATATGTGTAGCACTGCAAAGGATATCTTCTTGTCAGTGAAAGAACATATGCAAAATCTTCAATCAACTCTAAGCAGAAGAAGAGCCGAAAAGTTGAGCATGGAGAAAGAAGTTCATGCTTACATGTGCTTCAGAAACAAGGTTAAGAAAGAAGCTGCCAAGGTTATCCTTTCTTTGAAGCAAATGACCGACAAGTCTATGTCCTCTCCTCTCTTAGATAAAAGATCACCACTTATCTATGGTGATTAAGTTGCTAAAAGAAGTGATTGTAATCACTATTTCCATTTTCCAATCATTCTTCATGTTTCTATCTGCTCCAAGGACCAAAACAAGAAAAAACACTTGGTCATTGTTTTCAAAAATGATGCGCAAGGGCCAAGTTTGATGTGAAGGATCACATGGTGCTTATGAGGTGGAGAATCTGGATGATACACTCTTCACCGTTTGTCAGCACAAATCAAGCAAATACAAGATGGTGACGGTGGAAATGGCAAAAGAGGAGTTGAAGGCAATAGAAGCTAGTACCATAGCTTTTGATGTTGAACTAGAGTGTTCGTTTAAGCACCTAATTCAAACAAGAGTGTCTATGCTTAACATCCTCACCCTTTAGAGAATAGAGATCATCAATACCTCTATCCCTTCAAGTCCTTTGGCGGCCGCATTTTAAGGATTCGCCAAAGATTTTTTGTTTCATAACTTGTATGTATCTGAAAAATCAAATGTATAGAATATCAATATACTACAATTTAAAACAAATTACCCAATTTTATACTTCTGTATTTGTTCTTGAGATAGTAATGAGCGAGAAAATCTCTCTAGTATTATTTCAGAAATCGCCTACTTCTGCATACCATAATCATATGGATTAGATGAACTATTAACCAATCATGCTCCCTGTGAAAGTGTAAATAATTAACAAAAGGATGGTACCACCAAAGTAGTCATTTGGACTTAACTTTTTCTGGTTAGACTAAAATCCTGGGCCACTCTGTTTTCCCTATACCCTCTTTCTGCCAAGATTCAAATAAGAGATTTAAGTTGCCTACTCTGAATACCTCCAATAATAGGTTACTTGTTGATGATAGAATTAATTCTGAGATTTTGTCAGGGAGTAAAGAAGGTAAGAGAATTAAGCACACAGTCAAACAAAGTAGGTCAACACCTAACTGACCTTTCTTTATTCCCAGTTTAGGTTGTAATGGTCACTTATCTTTACATGATGATATCTTTACCATCTCCATGGTAAATGAATAAACAAGAACTGACAGTGTTTATTTAGATAAAATAAGTGATTCTACCTAAGACATCAACATCAAAGTCATTGCAGTATAAGAATGAAAAGATGAGACATAATGATATCTTTACAATCTCCATGGTAAATGTAAATCCATATATGGGGCTTTAAATTAAATTAACAAGCCAAAGCAAATCTAATATGGCATTTGTTTATTTCATATGCTAATGCATAGCATAGCACATCAAAACAGTTTTGTCCAGAAGAATAGGCCTAGTAAAGCTATAAAACATAAAACTACAAACTCACCTTTTTCCTGATCAAACGAGAGCAACTGTCAATAAAGGTATTTGTCTCCCCTTCGATCCTATTTCCCTGAAAAATAGTAACTTAATTGATATTTCAGATCTATACATAGTAAAGCAGGGACAGGGAGTAAGATAGCAATGGTTTAAACATAGTATCGGGAGGAGTGTGAGGGAGAATGACGCCTGCTTAATAGAAAGAATAAATAAGTTAACAATTCGGCTAATGAAGAAAATGCTAAGATTGAAAGACTATATCAACTGTGACATGAGGAAGCTCAATAAAGATCATGTACATCTGAATAGCTTAAAAATTAAACAGACTTTATTCTCAAGTTATAGTGTGAACCAGCTGGATTATCGACGGAAAAAAAGCGCACAAGAAAAGTGCAAAAGTAACATCTGTGTTCAATCAGGAGTGACCTAACCATCAAAAGCAAACCAACTAGCAGCCTTTGCCAAATTTTAAAAGGTAAAGAATGTGGAAAGAAAATGAGGTAGCATTACTAATAACCAAGTAAATAAAAATGGTACAGTGGAATGGAGCAGAGTTGATCTTGGAAACGATAACAAAAGAATTTAAAGCAGTGAGCACTGAGCTATTGTGATACAAAACTCAATACCCTGAGTCCCTGACTCCTAGTGTTCATGTTGTTGAAGATAACAACATACTATTATACATTCTTCACTTTCCAATATACATTTATCAAAAGATTTAATTAGATTTTCTACAAAATGGAAAATAATGATCCACGAAGCAATGAGGAAATACTCTAATAAACCATTTTGTTACTACAAACGAACATTTCAATTATATGCATATAAATGATGAACTTGATGCATTCACATGCTGGTCATAATGACTAAGAGACATGTAAGAAAATTTAGTAGAACTAAACTACTTCTAAAGCTAATGGTGCTTAATAATATTAGTGAACCTTATTTGATATTGGACCTTGTCCCAGGTACGGCTTTTCATCACGTAAATGGTGGAATCCATAAGCAACCTAGGCATCCATTCCTGTATGCAACAATTTAAAAATGAAAATTTTGCACTATAAATGATTTAAACAAAAGGAATTGTTCATAGTTTCAGTGTGGGATGTCCACCTCCATGTCCAGCCTTGCGGTCAATGCAAAATAAAGCGCAGGACCTTGACAGGGATATTTGATCAAACAACTGACCTACAAGTATTTGGAGATTTGAATAGCCCTGTAAAATCAACATTTAAATAAAATCAAATCCATCCTATACTTCAAAACCTGAACTTTCATGAACTTATAAAAAATTCATGAAAACCCAACGTAAAATAATAGTGTCTTCAATTCAACTTATGCAACTAAATTATCCCAAACGGCATACAGAATCAATTCAAAACACAGATTAATTGGCCCCTAAATCTTTTTTTTTTCCAAAATTTAACAAAGAGAAGGAAAAGAAGAAACTGAATCGAACAATTAGGTCTTCTTCTTCACTTAGTTGATCGAACAGAAAAAAAAACTGAATCGCAGAGAGAGGAAGAAGAAGTAAAAAAAAAAAAAAAAAAAAAAAAAAAAGAGAAGGAAAAGAAGAAACTGAACGGGGTTTTGATCATACCTGATTGATTGCTTGGGGTTTCTCTTAGGTATTCTTCTTCGCAAACCCTCCCAGTTCTTCTTATTCCCTTCGATTTCTTCTTCTTCGCAAACACTTTGATTTCTTCTTTGCAAACCTTTTGATCGACTGAAGTGGTATGTCGATAGAATGTCTGGGAAGTGTGAGAGGTATGTTGATCGATCAATTCGAGTGTAGAGGGCTATCAATCAACTGGTGAAGGCGGAAGATGGGCTCAATCAACTGGTGAAGGCGGAAGATGGGCTCAATCAACTGGAAGATGGGTTCGATTGACGCTGTCGATCAACTGGTGCTGAGGGTTGGAGGGTTTTGGGATGATTTGAGTTGCGATCTTCGTCGATCTTGGTAGCAGGAGGTCGACATGGTGGGTGGGATCGTCGTCTCTCTCACTCCATTAAACAAATACATGTCTCTCTCACTCTGAGTCTCACTTTTTGATGGTTTTACTCTTAAAGAAAATGGAGCTACTCTGCGCCAATTTGAAACGAAAATGGAGCTCTCTCTCACTCCTCTCAAAGAAAATGGAACTCCAACACTGATTTGAAACGAAAATGGAGCTCCTCTGCGCCAATTTTTTCGCAAGACCGCGAAACTATTTTCGCAATGGCGCCAAAGCAAATTCAGGTGCATCTTCTTTTTATAGCCACGGTTTTGAGCCGCGGCAACCTCACTAACGGTTTTGAGCCGTAGCCATCTCCGTGTAGTTAATCAAGCATTTTGGTGTAGCGAGGTTTTAGGCTCTAGCCACGATTTTGGGCCGTGGCAAATAAACCAACGGTTTTGAGCCGTGACCATCTCCGTGTAGCTAATCAAGCCTTTTGGTGTAGTGAATGGATGGAACAACCTCAGTGGCAGGAGCAGTGTCCGAAAAATGGTTGAAGTCATGACTTGACAGAGAAGGAGGAGCATTACCATCTTCAGCAGATGCAGCTATTGCAGCTCGCTTTATGTGAATATTAAAAATTTTGGCATGTGTCCGCGCTTAGTTGGTTGAGATCATCAACGCCCACTAGCTTTAATTGATCCTTCTCCAAGTCATTGACTGGGATAGGAAGCCCAGACAGGTGTCACGACCTAATCCACAGAGTACTATATTGTCCGTTTTGGGCTCAAGGCCTAGACGGCTTTAAAACGCGTAGTACTTTGTAAATCCAATCTCGTACATATATAGCATATCTCCTTCCCTCTCCTAGGCGATGTGAAACTATACTCTCTCCTTGATAGCTCGTCTAATCTCTCTTGAGATTCACAGGCCTATGGAGCTTTACCATCACGGGCCTATTGGTAGCTCGCCCAATCCCTTTTGGGATCTATGGGCCTATTGAGTATCGACAGGACATAAGCATAGGACAGTTTTTTGTTGTCTTTTAATATCTCTTATATATGTTTCAATTTTATGAAATTTGTATTTATACCTCAAAACAGAATGTGTATATATATATATATATATATATAAATTAAGGATAAAATAAATTAACACCTTTTAATGGTGCGAAACCAGTTTCACCAGGTGCTTGTAATGAAAATAACCCATGAAGCCACAAGCACTAGTAGTCCAAAACAATACTTCCGAGATGCCAAGTTCATCAGCAGCTTGCAAAGTAAAGCTCAGGGCACCATCTGAAACGATACATGTAAATGGAGGAGAAGATGGAGAGTTGTTTAGCTTGGTGAGTAGATCACGAAACAGACCTATGCAAGTTTATGTAGTAGACTTGCATAAGGCCGGAATGTCTTGGGTGCCATCAATATCCGGCCGTGGGAGATCTCAAAATATTTCTTAAAATTAGTAGACCGAAATTAACTCAAACACGAAATCACAACCCTTGGCCACATCCTACGAATTGCTTCCAGGAATAGGATGTTGGTTGAGCTCCATGTGTCCAACATCGATCTTTTCACCCCTCATTTCGATATCAATATCATGATAACCAGGGCATCGTTATGCGGTCAATAGACCCCATCCATATCCCACTCAGTGAACGTCAGGTTCGGGGTTGGGTGTTCTACTTGAGCGTGCTGGACTGAGCAGTCTTTGCAGTGGGAACCTATTTACAGTTCTCGGATTGTCCTCTTTTTTGACTGGTTGGATTTTTCCAGTCCAACCTGTGCACTATCCAGGATGTAGATGACGTCTGCAATCTTTTCTTTGGTCTCTGGTGCCATTCTTCCTTATCATTTTCTTGGGGCGATTTCTCGTCAGAATTCAAAAATTCTTCGAGTCTCCCCCTTCGAACCTAGTACTCTCTCATTCTTGAGACTCTGACAGTCTGTGGTCCTTGTGATAGGAACAATACTTGTTCTTATCACGCCTCGAAGGATCGCTCTTGAGCTTGGGGGGCCACTTGATGTCGTCCCAGCTTTTCATGGTGGAGAGAATCTTGAGCAAGCCGATATTGAGAAGGGCGAACTCAGTGTACATTGAGCCGACGTAGTTGGTAACCCTATGGGGTTTTGCTTTGTCATACTCGATTTTGATGTAATTTTTCCTCCTCTTCGACTAGTTTTCATCTTCCTACCTATTTTCCTCTCCCCTATCCCAAGCCTTACAGATTTGTTTGGCTTATTTTTTTCCTTCTTTCTTGGCTGCCAGCATTATTCGAGAGTGATATACCTCTGCGCACTTTTCAGTAAGTCTGCCATATCTCTCAGGGGTTCCAGGGGCAGGAAGTTGTAGAACTGACCTCCTCAGAGGCCAGAAGTGAAATAGGTGATCGATGTGTCGTCGCTACAATCGTCGATCAAAGTCAACTCGTCATTAAAGTGAGTGACATACTCTTTCTGAGTCTCGCCCTACTTCTGCTTGAGGCTTAGCAGGTAGTGAGGCCCCTTCCTGATCTGTTGACTCCTGACAAAACTGGTGATAAATGTTTTGCCAAGACCTTGAATGAATCGATAGTTCTCGATTGGAGGTTATTGAACTAGGTCAGTGCAAACTTCTTCAGACTAGTCGAAAAAGTTTTGCTCATGATTCCTTTCAAACTTTCTTTCAGCGCCAAAACGTCACTACACCAAAAACCCCGTTTAGCTACACCGAACTGGCCACGGTTCTAAACCGTTGGTTGATTTGCCACGGCCAAAAATCGTAGCTATATGTACCAACGGCTTAAACCGTGGGTAAAAAAAACCTGGCCACGGCTTAAAACCGTTGGTATATTTGGCACGGCTAAAAATCGTGGCTAATAGTAGCAACGGCTTCAGACCGTGGGCATTATTAGCAATGGCTCAAAACCGTTGCAACAAAAACATTTAGCAACGGTTACAAACCGTGGCTATGTATTGCAACGGCTCAAAACCATTGCCAAAAAAAATTTAGCAACGGTTCTAAACCGTGGCTATGTCTAGCAACGGCTCCAAACCGTTGCAACAAAAAATTTAGCAACGGTTCTAAACCGTGGCTATGTCTAGCAACGGCTCAAAACCGTTGCAAAAAAAAATTTAGCAACGGTTCTAAACCGTGGCTAGCTATAGCAACGGCTCAGAACCATGGCTACATGAAAAGCTGAAAAAAAATTAGGCGGGCTATTTTGGCGCTCGACCTTCCCTCCACTCGACTTCCATTGACAAAAACGAAGCTCCCCTCCACTCGATTTCATCTCCTTCCCTACTCCCTCCCTCGACTCGACTTCCCTGCTCGTTCTCCTTCCCTGCTCCTCCCTCGACTTCCCTCCTCCCCTCCTTCCCTGCTCCCTCGACTTCGCTGCTCCTCCCTCGACTTCCCTGCTCCTCCCTCGACTTCCCTCCTCCCCTCCTTCCCTGGTCTTCACTCCTTAGTACTCGGCGTCTTCAAAATCGATCAGCCATTGCACCGAACAGGTACTCTCTCTCTCTCTTTTATTTTTGGTGAAATTAGGGTTCGATGAAAATGTCACCATGAAAATGTCTCATTTCAGGACACATTCTTTTCCCGCCCATTTCCAAAATTTATCACCATGAAAATGTTAATGGTAATTATTGCATTTTGTGGTTTGTAGCATAATTTCATGGTTAAACTTCAGGAAAAAAAATTTTGTTCCTGTTTTATTGTAGTGTGATTGTGACTTATAAGTGGTGAATGGATGAGAGCAATTATTATTATTATTATTATTATTATTATTATTATTATATTATTACTTTGTTAGAATGTTAGTTCTATCATATATGAAACCAGAATAGTTTGAAGTTATTTCACATTGTGGTATTTTAATCATCAAGAGAAGAAATCTGAGGATTTGAATCAATGCATTTGATCTGCACTATGGTTGGAATCACTGTGTTGGCTAATGTAAGTGCATAACATAGCTTATGAGACTTAGATAACTACTTTCATGAGTACGAAACCCAGATTTGGATGATGGGTGTTAGGAAGCACCATCACAAAAACGAAGCACAATAATCACAAGAGGAAAAACTAGAAGGCCATTTCATATATAATACCACAAAAGGGGTATGGTCTGTGTTAATTATCTTGTTCGAGTCAGAGCTTGTAGCTTGTATGTTAGGTCGTCTTTGAAGCACAACTGTTGGTTTGGTTACCATTTGTTATTATTACTTGGGAGTTTCCAGGTTGTTATTTCTGAAAATAAATTAATTAGACAAAAAGGCAAACCAAATGCCGTATGTCTCTTGGTAATGGGGATCCTAAATATTCTACAAACATCACACCAGGTTCAATATTAATCCCAATATTAATCATTGTTAAAAAGGACATTAAGCTTTTGCTGTCAATGGTAGTTTCCTCAAATCTCAGTTTCCTCAAGAAGCTCACTTCATCAGGTTCAATATTAATCCCGATTACTTCGAATACCATGTGTTGCTACAATCATATTTCCCTCTAGTCACCAGATTTTCCAATATTATTTATCTGGATGCATTGACTCCTATATTACTTGGTTGTTTTTTCATTGTGCCTTCAGTGATTAGAATTTACTTGTGTTAATATCTTCGAGACATCAAAAGAAAATACTTGTTGCAATACAACCCTTACATTAGTACATTATGTTAATTTTCTATTAAGAATCACATTAACTTGATTTCTTAAATCAATACTGTCTGCTTGTTTCAGGTTGAGGTGCAATATGCAGACGATAGTATCTTCAATTTGTCAGCTGAGTTTCTTCGTGTAAACAGCCCTGCGACTGACAGCAAGATTAGGTCAATAGGTGGTGAAAAGGTAATTGAGGTCTGTTTATGGCTTTGCAATTTGAAAAGGTAATTGAGGTCTGTTTATGGCTTTGCAATTTGATAGATTAAACCAAGCATGTATTGTCCCAATTTGATTATTGAATACAAACATGGTCTGTTTATGGCTTTGCAGTATTTTAAATTGTGATTAATGTGGGGGTTAGGGTGCTAAACAAAGATGGAGTTTCTCTTATCTCTGTGGCTCTTTCCTCGTTCAATTTCAGTCCCTGTCAAAGTTGATCACCTTAGATGTTGAGCATAAGACAAACCAGGGGTTGGAAGGAATTTCATTGAAGTCTTATTTCTGTAAACTAAGCAAATGTTCAACTTATTTGGTTATTTATTCATTGCCATTCTTTATTTATTACTTACTAATGGACACACAAATTCAGCATGAAAACACTGTTTTGGATGGGGCATCTAAGGTCTATATTTTCTGAAATACAGTGGTGATGGACAAATTTCTGGGCAAGTGTTAGTCTATTGAATGCAATATACGTCAAAGAGTTGGAGAAATTTGTTGGCAATGCCAAATACGCTATTTTCTTTCCTACTAAAGGCCCACGCTCCTTGGCAGATGAGATTGCAAATGGTGATTTTGATGGTGATATGTATTGGGTGTCAAGAAACCCACAGGTCAGTGGTGATGGATAATTAATTAAAATTTAGTACTACACTTTCATTTGAATACTTTAGCTATTGTTTTTCAGTGTCAAATATGCTTAACTATTGAGGTGACCTGGACATAGTGGTCAATGAGGCCTCGATTTCCCTCATGAAGTGATTTTCTTTCATGTATATTTTTTTGCCATTATATATGACCTACAATTGTATTTGTTTTGTACTGATCTATATTAATATTATTTGAAATTATTAATTGTTAAACCAAATATGGTATGTCGATCCAATTATTCTTTTTCTTGCCCATTCTTAGGAAGAAAGAAAGGATACACTCTCAGTACACAAAGAAAATAAAGCTACAACATTATACATTTTGAACTTGTTTGGCTTTCCTTGTTATTACCAATAAGTTGATTGGTGAATGTTGTATGAATTATTCAAGAGATGCCTGTAGTTCTGTTCATTGGGGATAGGTAGATTTTGTTACTTTTTGTTGATAGGGCTTGCAGAGCATAATGAGACTTTTACAGGAAGAGACTCAAGTTGATCCTTTGGAATAGAGTTAAAACTTTAGCCTGCATATTATTGAACTCTGCTAGGTCCATAGACCAAAACTCAAAAGCAATAGGACACATAGTAAGCAAATGGTCTATGGACTCCTCAAAATGTTAACAAAGACCACTAATAATAATAATATTATCAACTGTCACTGCTATATAATAAGTCTGATATTTAATAAGTTTGCATTTGCCCTTCTTCTCTTGTTTCATCTTTCATGCCCTGTTTTTTTTTTTTTTTTCTTTTGTCAATTGTAAATGAAATATTAAAATAATTTATTTTCTCTATAACACTCAATATTTCTGCGAGTTGCATTAGAAGCACTTGATGTCAAACCCATACAAGAACTTAACTTGGGGTGTTTGTAAAAGAGAATGCTTTGGTTGATTTATGTGTGCCCAATTTTCGCTAAGTTTTTGCTTGTAACATATTTCATGTAGGATTCCTGGAATCATTGCAATATCCCTTTCATGGCTGATCACATATTACTCCTTGTGGCAACTAGTTGAATTGCATGAAGTAACAGTGCCCGTCCTTCTCTTTCTTGCAATGCAATTGTATATTTTTGCAATGCAATTGTAAATAAACTCAAAACACTAGCAGAGATAATATGGTTGTGATGTGCACAGTTACAACATAAACGTGGCTTTGCTCTTTGTTATACATGTGCTGATCTTTGAACCCAATGCATTCTCTTTCAAAAAGTCCTATTCCATATTTTCAGATCCATGTAGCATGTTTCTCATTTGATGTAATTATTTGGCAGCTATGGATACAATTTTGATTCAAATGACTGGACTACTGTGTACAAGCACACAATGGGTAAAGACCTCAAATTTAAAGTTGGTTTATGATTCAGAGGTGCGGCTTGGGTGGGCTTCTCTTTGGGTAATTTCTCTGAACACTGTTGTTTGCATTTGTTCTAAAGCAACTATCAGAAATCCAATTAGAGTAAGCAAAAACACAAAATATAAAAACCTTGAACTGTGATTCAAGAGTTAATAGATGGTTTGATTGATGCACAGAAGCAGGTCCTAAATATTGGGACTTGTACTTCTCAGTGTCCTGATTTTTAGAGTGGTTGAACTTGGTAGAATGGTCTCCATGGTGAGGTTTATTAATCTCTGGCACTACTGCTAGGATCATCCTCATGTATTCAATTGCAAAAGCTATGGAAGAGTTTTTTATGCAAAACACTGGATTACATTTGATCGCAAGATCATCTGTAAACTAGTTATAGCCTGATTCATGCTATCCATGCTATCCAAGATCATCAAAGAAAGTCAAGTAGATACCCACCTGCATTATTGTAATATTATATAATTATTTTCCTTTTTCTTATTCAATATGCTTTGAGTACAAAGTTAAAATTTTCTTCCTTTCACTTTGCAGCATTTTGAGGAAACCTTTCAATTTTAGATGATTAAGTACAATTACATATCAGAAGATGTGGTAATGCAGCATTTTACAGCATGATCATTTCATTGACCTAGCCCATTGTTGTCATGTAGCCCAAATTTCACATCTTTTGCATTCATGTAGAGCATAGAAGATACAAAAATTTTCCGTGTGTTTTGCCTTGTTAAACATGGTATCATTGAATGAAGACCCAGCATGAATACAATAGTATAAGCATAATTGTATCTCTCCCTTCATTTGATAAATTTTGAATCTTTAGTTCCAAAGTTCTATTTTTTATGTTTCCTGTTGGCATGCATCAATCAAATTTTATGGCCCTATAATTGTTCAGTATGGTGGTTAATGTCACTTTGATGTTTTCCTAAAAACCTCGGACCCTATAGTGCATGCTATCATACTGGGACTTGGCAATTTGATTTACCCAGATCTATAAATATTTATAATTATACTGAACAGCGAATAAATATAGTTGTGTTTGTCTCACTGTATTTGCTATATTGACAGGCTTTTTTCTCTGCTAATGCTGCTGCTCAAGCTTCAAGAAAATCCTCCCCAAGGGTGACAAATGAGGGCGTTCAGAAAGCCGTAAGTGATCTGAGGATATTTTGTATTTTACTGTTTCACAACTTTTCATGCTTACTAATCTTTACTGTCTATATTTGCTCAGGCTGCTACTTTGAAGGGCTCTGATCACCGCAGAACTAAAAATGTGAGTGCCAGATTGGATGCTCAGCAGAAGAAGTTAAACCTTCCAATCCTCCCAACCACGACCATTGGGTCTCTCCCTCAGACTGCTGACCTTAGGAGAGTCCGCCGTGAATTCAAGGGAAACAAGTGAGTGATCTCTAGCAATATTATCTGTTGAATCTTTCTGATAATTGTGTTAATTTCCTCAAAATTGCTTATGAGGGAGGAAGTTATGTGTTTGAAAGTCTGAAGCTGAAAAATGGAACATCAATTCTGCTCTGTTAATTCTCCTAACTTGAGGTTTCACATTTGATATGGATGACTTAGTCCATTTACTCTTTATTTATTGTAACAAATAATATACCCACCTAAACCCTTACAGTGATCAATTCATGTTGTTTTTAAGATGACTTAATGGCTGATGCAACTTATAGCCATGTAGAAGTTGAGATCAAATAACAAACTAATAATGTTGTTTTATTTGTTTTATATATTATTGTTATTATTTTTTTTTTCTGAAAATACTATAAATTTAAATTTAAGAAGAAATATCTTAAAGATGTGGGCGAAATGGGGAATAAAAACCCAACTTCATCTTCTGTCATGTGTTTATTCGTATGCATCGAGTCTGATTCTCTGAATGATAGAAATCAGCAAGATATCTTATTTAACAAGCCTATACATGAGGCGCGGTGTGTATTTATGCATGTGCACATGGTGTCCACTTTGGCTAAATACATGGCTAGGTTGGAGCCAGGTATAGTCGTTTGCTCTATTTATTTGTATAATAGGCACAGAATATGGTAAATGCAGATTTATTACTGTTCCATATCTGTAGCAAAAAAATATAAAATCTTTTAAAATATGTAGGATGAGGATGGCGATATTATCTATGGTGATGATGGGGAAGCCTTGATACATACTGATGGCACGGGTTTTATTTCAGAAGACTTGGCGTTGAAATGTCCTTGAATGTACGTGGAGGCAATTGCTTTGTGCAACAAGAATTTCAGGTATTCATTTTTTTTTTATTCCATATAGTGATATTGTAAGCTCACGGCTCGTATTGGATATATGAATTAGACAGAAAGTTAGTAGTAAAGAGAACTCTTTCCATGGATCAACACAGCTCTTCATGTTCAGCCTTAAAACATTTCCTTTTTGGTTCATGCCACTTGTACATGTCACACTACAATTGCATTGTGATGTTTTTCATATTTGATAATTGATAATGTGTTATGGTTTGGTGCCTTCCAAACTTGTGTGATATTCAATGCTTGTGATTTAATGGTGTCTTTAGAGGAAGCTTGATCGTATTGAAAATGTAGGAAGATCATCTGGGTTGACAAATGCAGACTCTCGCATACTTGATTCGATAGGGACACCTGTTAGTTGCTGCCTTATGTTTTTTTATTTTACTTTCATGTAACCTTTACACATATCACAACATGATGATGGTTTTTTTGTCCGTGTCTTACAGCCTTTGCTTATCCAAAGTCGTTTGTTTTACAATGGTCTGGCAGTAAAAGGAACTTTTTCTACTTAACAAAAAGGTATGTCTGATTGACGGTCATCTCAAGAGGGGGTGTTTTCTCTTCATGTGTTTTCACTTTATTTTAAGTTGACATTTCAATAAAGCACATAGGGTGTCTTCAGCCCATTGGTTGCCTCGGCCTTGGCCATGGTATGGTACTTCAGCACTACAAGGTTGATGGTATGGTTTGTGTCTGTTATGGACAATGAGTTTCTAATGGAAATGTTATACTTTTCCTCATCAAAAATTTGAAATGGTGCTTTGCAGTCATGTCTGGTTTTGTCATTCTAACCAAAACCTGTGAAGGACTCAATTGAAAAACTTACAAATATGATTAATTTTTTTCAGATTATAAGTGTGTCAGCTGTATAAGAACAGGACTGGGGTGCAATTTATAGATACTAAATAAGAAATCTACATTCATTGTGAGAATATTTTACACCCGAGAAGATTCTTGTACCAAAGTAAGAGTCTCTTTTAAGGAAACCATGTGTTAGATCCCAAAACCAAACTGTCAATTAGAAATTTCAGAACTTGAGAAACAGAAACATAGACAAAAGTTCATTTGTAGACCACCAAAATCCATTCGTAGGAATGTTTGTCATTAAATTATTTTCCCACTGGAACACAGCAGTTATATTTTTCTCGTAGTGATCTCCCATGGTACCACAAGGGTTGTTTTGAAGATAGTAATGTTTGAAATGTAATAGGCAAGTCCAATAGATGTTTAGGGGTTATGTCTGGACAACTTTAGTTAGTAATTTCTCTTTGTTGGCTTCTTAAGCAATTGTATGGATGCAAGAATGCCTCATTTCAATTAAAGAGGATATTTGGCAATAAGATTTCGGGAACAGTTATTAGCTCTATGTGAACCTTGCTTCATAATTTTCTAATCATTCCAATTCAACTCTCTTTAGTTTACTGAACCATTCCCAGGACACTTTTGAGTTTCTCTCATCTCTCACTATGATCTCCCTTTATTGTATTCTGTTGTTTCTGGTCATTTTGCTTCATGGACATATAGGCATCTGTTGAAGTTAGTTAATGAGTATATATATACAATGCTAGACTTGTATTCTATACCGTCCCATCTAAGTTGAAACCTACATTTGCATTATTGGATGAAGGTTATGGTCCTACTTATAGTCGCAACTTAAACAAGTCCCATTTCTAATAAAGTGTTCTTCATCTTCATGTGTCTCTACTCTTTCCAAATTTGCCACGACTTACGTAGTTTGAACTCTGCTTCTTTCCTTGCTTTCATGTTAAAAAAATTTTATTCCAGGAAACTATCGCTTGAGATTTCCATAGTTTTTTTTGCAACTTTATCCCATGATATTTAAGCCTTTACAGAATACAAGTAGCCATTACATTTTCCTTTGAGAGCTACATAAATTGTGTACTTTGAGCTTTATGGCGCTATACGTGCAATTGTCCATGATTGATGCTATTTCATGGTGGTTCCCTAGAACTTACAGCAGATAAGAATAACATATGATCTGGTACACCTGCTGTAGCTGAAAAAAAAAAAAGTAGGAATCTTGGAGATTATATTTGTTATAGATATTCATAATCAACTCGAGATTTATGCACATCTTTACGTTGAAGAATACCATCTAGCATAAGGAGCAACTCTATCATCTAAATCATATGGCTTGCACATCCATCTCTAATATAAAAGAGTTGTGTAATACAGTGCAATAAGCTTTCCGAAGTTTTTCTTCTTAGTTACCTATTTAAACCCAACTACTTGTGGATTGTTGGGTCTCAAAATTGATAAGTTGTAGATGTGAATTCAATCTTTGAAATTTTTTTCACTTTTAAAGGTTTTTACTTGGACTGCTAGTAGAGATTCTGCAAAATACATCGTATAGCTCTTTACTAACTTTGATGTTGTTTGTTTGTGTTCTATTTGGCCTGCAGGGCGGTGTAGGCGATTTAGCTGCGAGGATCACAATGCGCGCAGGAACGAGGTGCACTCAGCCTGGTTTCTGTCAGTTTCCATTTGCGAGGCTGGCTGGATTGCATGTGCACTGAGCACATAGAAGCTGATAGGAGCTTTCAGCATGGGTTCTCCCTTGTTTTGCACGGTGCCCTTGGCACTGCAGGAGCGAGGAGACGCGTCGAGCAGGGAGCTGCTAGTGCATGTCGTTGTTTGCACGGTGTCGTTGGCGCTGCAGGAGTGAGGCTGCGCGTTGAGCAGGTTTGAGTGCATATTAGAAAATATCACCATTTGCAATGTTTCATGCTAACCATGTAATTTTGTGCGTGGTTACAAATATATTTGTGAAATTTGTTATTCAACTTAAAAAAGATTGATTATTAAGGCATTATCATATGGTTAATGTATATGAATGAGAATTTATAAAGATAATACAGTGAGCCTGATTAATTGTAACAGGTGTTTGAAATGCTTTGATAAGTTGTTTATAATATTTCTTACTAAACTTGGTTGCCTTTGGTAATTGGTAAAGCTTCACTGAAATAGTTGCCTTCTGAAGTTACAATAATTGTTAATGATTCATATCTGTTCAAATATTTTACGCGCTTCTGTTAATGGGTATTGGTCAATTTGTTTATTTGTAATGATTTCTAAGATCCTTTTTGTTTTCTGGCTTATCTCATCTGTACTTTTGCTTTTGTAGAAGTAGTGAAGATGGGGAAGAGGGTTTTCTTTTCCTCTGCTTGAGGCTGCAAGCCTTTGAAGAGCTTGGGGGGGAACAAAAGACACCTTTGTAGATAAGCAATGCTAGTTCCTCTTACTCCATATACCCTGCCCCCGCCATCGCAACCAAATGGTATTGTCTCTCTATTTTTATTTTTTAAAAATTTTCAAGTTTTCTAGCTCCAAAGCAATGGCTATATTTTGTTGAATCAAATGTTTTCTATGCCACATGCATAAGTTATTATTGAGGAATGATTGTGTTTGGATCAAAATCTTGATTCATACAATGTGATATAATTGAGATTATTTGGTTTAACAACATTGAGAAATGTTGAACAAATTTAATGTCATTGGCTAATTAAATTCTCTGGAACTCTAAATGCCGCCAGACAGGCAGATTCCTAGTTGAATTTTTTCTCTCACTGGTATCTCGTTTCTCAGGTGCACAGAGCCAACTTATTTGTTCTGGCTGCCGAAACCTTCTTCTCTATCCTGTTGGAGCCATCTCAGTCTGTTGTGCTGTTTGCAATGCAGTAACACCTGTTCCACCTCCTGGTACTTTCTTTTCTACATATCTTGCATATGCTACGTACCTTATGGATCGATTGAGTTAACGTATATGTTTCTACACTTGATTTTCTATTCGATTTTATGTTTGTTGGATACCAAGTAGGAACTGAAATGGCTCAGCTGGTTTGTGGAGGGCGCCACACTTTATTGATGTACATTCGTGGAGCAACAAGCGTACAATGTTCTTGTTGCCACACAGTTAATTTGGCCATGGAAGGTAGACCTATCATCATAAATAAACTTTACTTATATGCCTTTCTCTATTTTAATTAATGAATTGAAAGACTTTTGTGAATGACAAGTATCTTTGTGGAAGAGTCAAATTTAATGTGATCATTTTTGTTGTTATCTCTTGTTTCATCTACTTGTGTGAAACTTAGACATTTGATGTTGTTCTTTGTATATGTATTCATGGAGATAAAAGTTGTTTCGTAAAAGTTGCCACACAATGTTTTCATCATTTTCATCATCAGCTTTGGTTTATTAGCAATCTTTATAGGTCATGTTTGTCTGTCATTGAGTACTGACTAATTTTTATACTGTAGGGCTCTGAAGGTCTGAGCCAGTACGGGCAGCAGTATGTTGGACAGGAGAATGCGCATACATTGCTTGTTTCTGGGGTGCAAAGTGTGTCATTGTATCAACCATCACCGGTGCCATATACAAGCAACTACCAGGTGCTGCATTCTCATCATTTTCAGTATATTGAACAAGCAACTACCGAAAGAAATGGGGCCTGTTCCTAAGGGCATCAATGTATTTTCTTACATTATATAACTAGGTGGATTTGTATTGTTGGAAAAAACATAGAGAAATTCTTTTGTTTTAGATGCGAGCGAAACATGATATAACAAGGTTCCATTTGTTCAGGTTAATCCCGTTATTATACATTAGTGCTATTTGTTTACATGTTTTTGTTTGGCGTCAAAACTTGACAAGTTCTTTTTTACGGTTGATTTTGTATTTATTTAGCATATAGTTTGTGGAATCTTATTCGTGCCGGAGGCATGACACAAACCATAGTACGGACTGATTTTGCAGGTGCGACGGCTGTGATTTTGCTGCAGCAGCAAAAAAAAAATATAAATTTTTTTTCGATTATATTAATTTGCAACGGTTTGAAACCATTGCAACAAACCAGATTTTTTTTTTTTTTGAATTTTGTTTTACCTACAAACGGCTTACAATCGTGGTTGCATCTTGCCACGGCTAAAAACCGTTGCTACCTTGTTAGCTACAGTTTATTTCTCACTGTTTAACCACGGTTTCAAACCGTGGCCAGGGTTAGCCACGGCTTAAAACCGTTGCTACCTTGTTAGCTACAGTTTATTTCTCACTGTTTAGCCACGGCTTCAAACCGTGGCTAGGGTTAGCCACGGCTTCAAACTGTGGCCAGGGTTAGCCACGGCTTAAAAACCGTTGCTACCTTGTTAGCCATGGTTTAGAACCGTTGCTAATATCCACACTTTATCACGGCTTAGAACCGTGGCTATTTTTGCCACGGCTAAAAACCGTTGCTATTGTTCTTGCAACGGTTTAAAACCGTGGCTAAATGCTGAAAATCACCACCCCTACTCAAGCGTAAAACCGTTGCTACAATGTTTAGCAACGGTTTATAGTCGTTACAACAAATTTCGCGACGCCTCTGTAGCCCACGGCTCTTAGCCGTGACAATGGGTTACGCCCACGGTATAGAACCGTTGCTAATGGGGGTTTTTGGTGTAGTGCGTGGTGGTAATGATGTCGATGATCTGGTGGATCTGATGTTCTATTGTAGAATTCAAGCGTTAGAAGGGCAAATTTCTTTGATAAGGGGCATTCATGATCTCCTTCGATAATGGATGGATGTTGAGATCATACATGACTTCCAGATTGGTTGCCCCTAGTCCAAGCGGGTTCCTGACTATGGTCTTGTCTCTCTTTAGAGCATCCCCCCATGATCCTTGTCATCTCTTAAGCTTTCCTGCAAGCCAGCTCTTCACTCCTACACGTGGAAGTTATTGTTTTCCTATACGCCCTCTCGATCATCATTTTGGGTGTGGGACCTCCCCAAATCTCTGCCATTCACAGGTGGTTGTTGTCGATCTTAGGTGAGTATTTCTACAACCCACACCAGATGATCCATATGGGGGAAAATCTGGTCTATGTGAGGGTCAGTTGTGACTGCCTCAGTGGCTGAGCTATGCAACAGTGATGCTCCATAGATTGGATCAATTTGGCCTTGTGGTTGGGCTTCCCAGGCTGGAAAGTTGTCCGGTTCGACATTGTTGTTGGGTGCTCAAGATATGGTGTTGATAACCATGTCTTGATGCTCTGCCAGATAAAAAGAGTTTCATAGGTTTGCCTCAAGGAAAAACTTGTCGTTCTCCCCACGGACAACGCCAAACTAATACGTCAAAATTCATCATTGCTGATCTCGAGTGTGCAAAATTAACAACCGTGAGCCAGGGACCACCGTTGTGGTGGCCGAAGGCACTCCGATGCTTAAGTCAGGTAACGATGCAAGGAATAATGAAGACTAGATGAAATTAGAAATGTGTATACATACCTTTCTTCATCCCTTTTCTCACCTTAAATAACGAGTGTTCCCTCCACAACTGTCCCTGCTATCGAGGGCGTGATGTAGGGAGGAGATCTCGCCCAGAACCTTACATGTGCATGATTGAGTCTTTTCAGTACTTGGCTCTTTAGGACCCAATGCTTGATTGGGCTAAGAGTAGACTTGTGCAAAGTGAGTATCGGGCCTATGACAGCTTAGAGATTTGTGTTCGTGCCTTATTGTCTTATACCAAATCGCAAAACCCACGCCACTTGAGTTGGCATTTGGGCTTGGGCGCCTGACTTATGAGCTAAACAATAATTTAATAATGGGCTCTTAGGAACACATTGAAGCTTTTCTCGTGTTAAGGTTGGTCAATGCCACGTGTACAGCTATGATCGGGTGAATGTTCGATGTATCATCAGTTTCCATCAGCTCGTCAAAGAATGTGCTTAATACTACCTTGAAGCCCCACCATCGGAAGACCACTAATCAACACCAAAGGAGAAAAAACTCTGCGACAGAGATTCATGAGTCACATTATGAACTGGTACCCGAAAATACTCAAGTTTGTCTCATTGAACAAAAGAAGGAGTCCAATAAGAAATAAGCTATTGGTGGCACAAAGGAGTTAGAGATTGTCACGATAAATCAAGCTCCATGGCGACATGGTTCAAGTACTGTTAATGAAGATGAGTGATGTGTGTTAGAGTTTGTATAAGAAATAACATATAGTCTCACATAAAGTGAGAAGTCAAAATAATGTCTTTATAACTGATGAGACATCGAACAGTCACTCGATCACAACGATACACATGGCATTGGCTAACCCTAGCACGAGAAAGGTTTCATCCTAATCATAAACAAACCCATACATAAACTGTTGTTCAGCCCATAAGTCAGGTGTCCAAGCCCAAGTCACGTCAGCCTAAAAGGCACGAGCCTTGGAGCTTGACCAAGGACAATAAGGCACGAACATGAATCTTAGAGTTGTCACAGGCCCGAGATCTACTCACACGAATATGTTCTTAGCCCAATCAAGCATTGGGTCCTAAATAGAGCCAAGTGTTGAAAAGACTCAGTCATGCTCAGGTAAGATCTTGGGCGAGATCTAATCCCTCCATTGTGCCCTCGATTCAGGGACAGTCATAGAGGGAACACTTGCTAGTTAAGGTGAAAAAGGGAAGAAGAAATATATGTATACACTTTGCAATTTACTTCTAGTATTCACTCTTCCTTGCATCCAGGGGCGGATCTATTAAGGGGCCAGGGGAGCAATTGCCCCCCCCCCCCACTCAAATTTCTAAATATATTTAATAAATATTTAGCCTTATAAAAAAATCAATTATATAATGTATAATACAATATGATAATTGTTTATTTAACCATTTCTATGTCTTTGTTGGTGGAGTGGTTAAATGTTTAATATCTTTAGTAAACGACTTGATTTTGATACTCTTGGAGTGCAAGATTTTTTTTATGGCTATTAACTATACATTTTTATGTCTATTGACAATTATTATTCTCCATTATTGTTACTCGCCTAATTTTTTTATTTTCAATGCAATTTGATTAGTAATTGCATATACATACATACATATATATATATATAGTATAAAAACTTATTTTCAATCTTCTTGAAGGGTATGGCTTTTTTACGGCTATTAACAATTATTATTTCTATCATTGTGATTTGTCACTTAACTTTTTTTTTATCAATGCAAATTTATATGTAATTTCAAACATTAAAAAAATGAATGTTTGTTCACAAGTCATATAAAACCTCCAAAAATATTTAAAATTAAATTTTAAAATAATAACTATATAATTCAATGAAAATATATACAATTAGCTTACTCATACAAAATTTGAGGCTCATATAAACCATTGTATTCTCTGAAATTGTATTAGAATCTGATTATGTTCGCAAATTTCATTTTTTTTAAACTTCAACTAGATACTTATCCTACTTATTTTGTGAGTTTAGTTATATATTATAGTTATATACTTGCTAAGGTTATCGATATTGTGACCTTATTTTGGCTTAAATTTGGACTATACTCGATTCAATTTGGTATATGCAATGTACTTTTGCTAGTTGTATGTTTTTACTAGTTACTAGCTCTGGTAGGAAAAGTTTTTTAGCTCCACCCTTGATAACTACGATTATCAACTAATAATTATTTAACATTTCGCCCCCCTTGACTAAAATTATGGATCCGCCACTCCTTGCATCAATATCTGACTTAAACATCGGAGTGCCTTCGGTCACCATATCGGTGGTCCCTGGCTAACTACTGCTCATTTTTGGAGGCTCGAGATCAGTAAGGACAAATCTGAACACATCAGTTTTGTGTCATCTATGGGGAGACGACAAGTTTTCCCTGAATGAATATACAAAGTTCTTTCTAACTAAGCATAGCATCGAGAAATGGTCACCAACATCATATCGGCGGTCCCTGGCTAACAGCTGCTCATTTTAACAGGCTCGAGATTAGCAATGATAGATCTGAACACATCAATAAATATTGACTTTCAACAATTATTAAATTATAAAGTAGCATTGGGTTTTGGGCTTCTAAGCTATTGAAGATGTTATGAACTTTTCTAGAGAGTCAGGCCTGGCCCAATACCGTTCATCATCTAAGAGATGTGCATCTCAAGACTGATAATCAGAATTTTTGGGATGTTATTTATTAAATATATAATGTGGGTGGATAGTCAAGTGAATAATGGTAGTTGAGATGTTTGGTCGAGACTTATAATTAGATTCTATTGATCAACATTAAAAAAAAATTAATTATACCCATAAATTTGGTTCCCATCTGCATGTGAATCACAAGTTCACAACATTTCTTTTCGGCTTTCTAAGGAAATCATAAATCATTCTAAAGGCCCAACTCTCAATAACAATGACTAAATATATGAAAAAAAAAAAAAAACACCCTATTCATACAAAGTAAATTTTGCTGAAGAAAACGCGACAGTTCTCTATGGAGCTTCATCTCATTTTTAGACCATAGTTTT
The DNA here is from genome assembly GCA_003290165.1 of Berberis thunbergii. Lineage (NCBI taxonomy): Eukaryota > Viridiplantae > Streptophyta > Magnoliopsida > Ranunculales > Berberidaceae > Berberis > Berberis thunbergii. Next base: position 256,949 of record QNQO01001400.1, read on the forward strand.
TTCAGTAAGATTTGCGTTGTTGTATATTAAATGTACCCAGGAACTTGTATTATCAGCACACAACTTCATACAATACTAAAGATCATGCAACATTGCAACTGACCTAAGTAGTTGAGTTCTGCTCTTCAGTTCAATCACTTCAATAAAATTATACTCTATTTTAGTTTTATTTGTCATTGCCATACACTACTACATATTCACACAATGGTTTTCCTATCAAATGAAAGCTATTTTTCACCATCTACATTTAGCTATTATTACAATTAATTTGAGTTCTTATGGATTTAGTTAATTAAGTTGGCATCACTTAAATCAATTTAACATGTATCCATTTTATAAACATTAATTTTGCAAATAATGTTAATCAATCTATATTATTTCTGAACTGGATAAATGTATCCGGCTTGATAAATAAAAAAAAACAAAGAAAAATAAAAAGGCTAGGGTGCCAACATGCACTATGAAATAAATATAAAGTTAGATACAAGCCAAATATTTAGAAAACAAGGTCCACCATTATTTTAATTACTTCATTTGAGGAAAGGTAGTAGCATTTCATTGACCAATTTGTCTAAATTCTCAAAGGAAGATCCACCTGGTCTAGTTGCCTCTTCTGCACTCTTTTTCCACTCCATGGTTCTGTTCTTCATCTCCTTACCCTTCTCCCCTTCCATCAGTTCCCTCACTAGACTCTCCACTTCATCTCTTTTGACGTTGTTGTTGATCTCCATCCCTACACCCCAATGAGTACAAGAGTATCGACAGTTTGTCTGCTGTTCTGCGAAAAATGGCCAACATATCACAGGAACACCACCACATATTGTATCCAATGTTGAGTTCCATCCACTGTGAGTTAAGAACCCTCCTATGGAAGGATGTTTAAGGACTTCTTCTTGTGGACACCAGCTCGATATCAAACTCCTCTCTTTGGTTTCTGTTGTGAACTCTGGAGGCAAAATTGATCCCTCGCCCCTAACAAGGTCTGGTCTAATGACCCATAGGAAATGGTGTTTGCTGTTAGCTAATCCCCATGCAAACTCGATGAGTTGTTGGGCAGACATGACAGTAATGCTTCCGAAATTCACATACACAACAGAGTTAGGTAGCTTCGAATCAAGCCATTTTATACATTCCACGTCTTCTGTCCACAGATTTCCTCCAAGTGATTTTAAACCATCATCATTGGATGTTTCTTGAGTGAGCAATTGTAGAGGGCCTATTGAGTAGATAGGGGGCATAAGAGGCTTCATGGCATCCAAAACCTCACTTTCGAAAGCCTGGAATGTGTTGATAATAATACCAGAAGCCTTTTTAGCTCTTTCAGTTTCTTGAATCAGAACTTGATCATGAACTCGTTGGCATCTGTTGTTCTAATGAAGGTCGGAATATCCCTCAGGCGAATATTTCTCATTCCAGGAATGGAGTTGATGGGTGTATCAAGGTAACCATTTGTTAGATAGCTCTCATCTGTAAAAGCTCATAACAAGACCTAATAGTCAGAATGCATTTTTGTGAATGAAAATAATCAGGTTGCAGACTGGTAGGCTAAGCAAGGTTACAGTCTTTTGTTGTCTTTTAATATCTCTTATATATGTTTCAATTTTATGAAATTTGTATTTATACCCCAAAACAGAATGTGTGTATATATATATATATAAAGGATAGAAGAAATTAACACCTTTTAATGGTGCGAAACCAGTTTCCACCAGGTGCTTGTAATGAAAATAGCCCATGAAGCCACAAGCACTAGTAGTCCAAAACAATACTTCCGGGATGCCAAGTTCATCAGCAGCTTGTAAAGTGAAGCTCAGGACACCATCTGAAACGATACATGTAACTGGAGGAGAAAATGGAGAGTTGTTTAGCTTGGTGAGTAGATCACGAAACGGACCTATGCAAGTTTCTGTAGTAGACTTGCATAAGGCCGGAATGTCTTGGGTGCCATCAATATCCGCCGGTGGGAGACCATCTGGGATTGTCTCAAATCTGAATCTAGGCAAACCTTTGATAGAATCTGGGCCTCTAGATTTGATTAGGCGATTGTGGTTGAACTCGGTGTTAACAAAAGTGATATGGAAGCCCTTGTGGTAGAGAAGTTTTGCTAGTTTAAGCATAGGGTTGATATGGCCTTGTGCTGGGAATGGGATGCAAACAGCATGAGGCATTTCAGCTACTGCAAAGGAGCCCATGTTCTTTGTTTTTCAAATTACACAATTATGTTCCTGGTCAAGGGAGGGGGAGGTTTTATAGATAAAAAAATTGACTCCTCTTTCGTGAAAATAGAATAAATAAACAGGTTACTTGAATCTTGATGTAGGATTGAGTAATTGAGTGAACATGCTTTTCTTGAAAGTGAACTAACTTTTGTTTTATTTCATTTGATAATAATAAATCTTCAATAAGATGATTTGAAAATATTATACTGTGGTCCCATTTCCTTTTACGGAGAGCCGACAAGGAATTCCTTTAATCATCGGCTGTTTTGATTTTTTGGCACAACTCGATGAATTTAGTAGAAAATTAAATAAATTTCATAACTAGTGAGATCATGATGAAATCATAAAATCCTTTTTTTTTAAGGCAAGCAGGATTTTTTATAGGATTTCAGAACCCATAAAGATGTCGTAAGCTGCGTTTGAAACCATAACCTAGTGGTATCATCCGTCAAGCTTTAACCATTAAGCTGTCATGCCATTGACAAATCACAAAATCCTTGTAGAATTGGTGTTACATGATTTACACTCCTGCGCTGTCAATGTTATTAATCAATCATTTTTTTTGTATTATCCATCATGTTCTACTATAATTTTTGTTATTGTTATTATTAGTCATTTTCGTCATCTTCAACTTGTTCTTTCACATGTGGCGCTAGCTAGTTGATTTCGTCTTTTTGCCACCCTTGACATGCATGAGACAGGATGGTGTAGGGCAATCCATACTTATCAACCATTTCAATGCCTTAGGCTATCAAACACGTCGGGTTGGGTTGATAAGTATGGGTTGACAATTAAGTTTTAACAAATTTGATTATTAGAGCAATGACATCAATGTTATGGTATCCTTGGTTCACTGGCCATCCGCCGGGGGTTTTGGATTTAATACCGATATTTTAGCAACAAATCCAATCAATCTAAGTGTAGTATTGGGTGTATTGATCTTTTTTGGAAAGGGAGGGTGTGCGAGTTGTTTATTTCAATAATAGGCTAGATCCAACCAACTGCATTTTAATTTGATTTATTTTTTCTTCATAATTAGGAAAGAAAGGTGCATGATTTCACGAATTACTTCTTAATCAATTTTGAAATACCATAGCATTTCGTAACTCATTGGGAGATAAACTTTGATTCTCTATTAACCAATAATGTGGAACCCATGGTTAAAGCTAAATTGTTTGAAGTCTTGGCACACCATTGGTACTCTTTCTACCACTATATTTAATAGGGAGATCTTTGTTTATTCTTTTAAAAAGTTTTCAACCAAATAAAATAAACAAACCATTGTTTAGAGGTCAAAAAATCTCCAGCAAGTTAGCTAACTAGATAGGCGGTCTTCTCATCCCAGCCAGCTTCCATTCACAACTTGATGTCGACTCTGATAGTCCAATTAAAATGGACAATTTTTTTTTTTAATATAGTCAAAGCCTCATGGGTGATGTGTTGACGATGCATTTGTTCTTTTGCTTAGACTACCTTGCTATCTGGCGACGAAACCAGCGAGGGACTCTCTATCCCCTCGCAAGGTATGCATTTCATCTTTTGCACGTATTGCGAGGGGGATGGAGGGTCCTCCCTCCCTATTTTCCTCACTGGTTTCCTCCACAATTAGAATTGGAGTAGAAAGACGAAAGAGAAATTCTAAATGTCGAGGAAATGAGCGAGGCGAGGGAGGTGGCGAGGTGGGGACCATTCACCTCCCTCAGGATGCATGCCATCAATTTTTGTGCACGCATTTCAAAGGAAGTAAACGATCCCCACCCCGCCACCTCTCTCCCCTCGCTCATTTCGTCGCTCGTTTCCTCGCCATGTAGAATGACTCTTGACGAAATGATCAGATGACAGATGGACCATGAAATTTATTTTATATATTTTTCTTTCTTTCCTATTTCGTGTGATTAAATTTTGACTCATAATCCCATTCAAGAACCACCTCTCTTCCATAAATTATGTTGACCGTGGGAAAGAAAAGAAAATGTGATTACAAACTTTTTATTGGAATTAAAAATGTCCATGGACAAATTACTTATTCACATTTGTACCTTGATAATAGATCTAACATATAGTAATCAAATGCAAATATTAATGTGATATATGATAATGTATGACACAGTGAAAGATGGAGCGTACAAAACAGAAATCGCCCATGTGAATCGACTAAAATACAGCTAAGGAAAAAGGTGTTGGAGTTTTTATAGCAAATAACCAAAATTAGAGAGAAAATATGTGTTTTTTGCACTTAAAGAGAAAAGATGTGTCTTTTGATTTAAGAAATGATGTGTCTGATCAACACACCATTCTGTTCTCTATATATTGAAGAGAAAAATAAGTTCTTCAAACACATTAATATTTTCTAGAGTTATTCATTCTTCTTCACTTCTGAGAGAGATCGCATTCAGTAAATTCACCAGAGCCAAAACCCTTGTGTTACGATGTTGATATTAGATAGTTGAATCATGGTAGTCAGACGCTCAAAGAACTACAACATCGAGTATGGGCGAATTTTGTCTATATGACATAGCCTATTCGCTAGCCTCTATCTACAAATCAAAAGACATACCAACTCCACCAATTCAAAATAGTGATTTTGCAAGCCTCAATCTGCAATACAAATTAATAGATTTATTTATTTTATTTTATTTCGTTGTAATCAATTTATAATGAAAATAATATTTGTATGATTATATTTATACATTATTCTGATTGTTCTCCAACAATCTATAAACAGAATTATCGAACAATCAGTTAATGGCGTCAAACTCCATGTTGAGAAACCAAACAAGTTCAAGGGTATGGATTTCAAACGCATTGTTCTCCAACAATCTATAAACAGAATTATCGAACAATCAGTTAATGGCGTCAAACTCCATGTTGAGAAACCAAACAAGTTCAAGGGTATGGATTTCAAACGCCGGCAATAGAAGATGTTGTTCTATCTAACAACATTGAACCTTGCTCATATTGTCAAGGAAGATGTTCATGTCACTGAAGGAGATGATATTTTCACAGACCAGTTTAATGCAATTGATGGATAGAAACATAGTGAGGTTTTATGCAGGAACTATATCCTAAACAGTATCGATGATACGTTGTATGATATATATATATCATACAAAACAGCAAAAGAACTTTGAGATTCTCTGGAGAATAAATATAAAATTGAAGACGTTGGTTCAAAGAAGTTTATCATTGGAAAAATTTTAAAGTACCAAATGATATACTCGAAGACTATTGTGAACCAAGTGGAGGAACTCCAGATTATGATCCTAGAACTTGCTGCAAAGGGAATGAAATTGCCACACCAATTTGCAGTCAGGGCTGTCATTGAAAAATTGCCTCCATCTTGGAACGATTTCAAGATTCATTTCAAACATAAGAAGACTGATATGACAATGGAGGATTTGGTTATCAAATTAAATGTTCAAGAAGATCACCACAAAAGTGAGGGAATAAACACTTTTGAGTTTGACGCCAAAGCCAATGTTGTTGAGGATGGAAACAAGTCCAAGCCTAAGTACAACATTCAGAAAAAGAAAAATTGTGAAATTCACAAGTCGATATGTATTTACACTTGGTGGGGCAGCAGTGTCTTGGAATCACAAAAACAAACGTGTATAGCATGTTCCACAATGCAATCTGAATTTATAGCCTGAAATCAGACTGCTGAAGAAACAAATTAGCTGAGAAATATTTTAGAAGATAGTTTGTTATGGCCTCAACCTGTGATTGCTATATGTATTCACTGTGAATGCATGGCAGCCATTGCGTGAGCAAAAAATAACATTTACAATGGCAAGTCTAAGCACATAAGACAACGGCATAACACAATAAAATAATTGCTCAAAACTGGGATCATTTCAATTAACTATGTGAAGTCAAAGGAGAATATTGTGAATCAACTTACAAAGGGTATACCAAAAGAGCAAGTGTTAAAATTATCGAGGGGAATGGGCTTAAAGCCAATCCAATGAGTATGCCTGGCGAAAACCTAACCTAGCCAAATGGAGTTCCAAGGCCTAGGTTAAAAAAGGCAAACTAGTTAGGTGAAACTCAAATAATAGAGTGTACACACTTACTCATTCCTATGATAAGAAATGTGTACTACCTGTGAGGGTCAGCATGAATATTTATTTATTCTTAATGACACTAATCTCTTAAGAGATAAAATGAATACAACAGAGTATTAATAATCTAAGTATCACCTATATGGGAGTAAATGTGGGGTCGCATTTATGAGAATGATATGGTTGAGTTCTCTAAAGCTCTCATGAATTCAGGATTTGTTCAAGATCAAAATGAACACAACCGTATGAATTGAAAAATGTGAAGATATAAAATGTGTGATGCTCATTGTCTTGATTTACTAAACATGGTGAATAGTTCAATGTCTCCTATACACACTGCGTCACCGGTAAATCCTATAAGTATTCACTAAGGAAGGTTCAAGTTCAAAAACACCTCTCTCGATGCATATTATGTCTAAATTTCTTTCCGAAAGACAACTTTGTATATTTACTATACAAATGTGGAGTATTGTTGGAGTTTGTATAGCAAATAACCAAAATGGAAGAGAAAATATGTGTTTTTTTATTTAAAAAAGGATGTGTCTGATCAACACACCCTTTTGTTCTCTATATATTGAAGATAAAAACAAGTTCTTCAAACACATTAATATTTTCTAGAGTTATTCATTTTTCTTCACTTCTGAGAAAGATTGCATTCAGCAAATTCGCCAGAGCCAACACCCTTGTTCTATGGTGTTGGTATTAGATAGTTGAATCCTGATAGTCAAACGCCTAAAGAACTACAGCATTGAGTAGGGGCGAATTCTGTCTATATGACATAGCGTATCCGCTAGCCCCTATCTACAAATCAAGACGTACCAACTTCACCAATTCAAGATAGTGATTTCACAAGCCTCAATCTGCAATACAAGTTAGTAGATTTATTTATTTTATTTTATTTCGTTGTAATCAATTTATAATGAAAATAATATTTGTATGGTTATATTATTTATTTCAAATAAATTTATACATTGTTCTGACTGTTCTCCAGCAAAAGGAATGGCATCCTCACTCTTAGATGTAAAGAAAATGCAAAAGATAGATTTGTGCAGGTAAAGCACGCTTAAGCACTAGTAAACACAATAACTACGGCTGCAACCAGACCGAGTTTGTATGTGAAGAACTATGTAATGGAAAAAGGTAATCAACTCTCAATCACATACAAACGAAGGAAGAGAAGAACATTTATCATATTCGTGTTATAGGTACATATGATAGAGAAGAAGAGAATGTTATTTATTTATTGATTGTGTGCAACTGCTTAGATTGACCAAAGTGAAGTGAAAACAAGTCTTCATGCGAGGTGAAGGCGATGAGGATGCTAAGTGGCAATAATAATCTAACCTTCGGACATGGTTTGATTAACTCTATGGGAACAATGATGTGGCTTGGAATCAAGCCATTTAAGACACACTTCACCTACTTTCCATAGATTTGCTCCAAGTGATTTGAGACCATCATCCTTTGATAATCTCTTCTATGAGCAATTGCAAAGGTCCTATAGTATAGATAGGGGGTAAAAGAGGCTTCATGGCATCCACACCGCACTTTCGAAAGCATGGAATGTTTTGATAACAATGCCAAAAGCTTTTGTGCATCTGGAGAGAGTTTATGCAAAATAAAAATAAAGATTATAGATATAAATGACAAAAAAAACACCATTGATTGTATGACTACTTTCTACTAGATGCCTATAATGAAGATAGGCCATTACGCCACAAGAGCTAGGAGTCCAAAATGCGACTTTAGGGATTCCAAGTTCTTCAGTGGCATGTAGAGTGAAGCTCATACAAGCATCTGCTATAATACAAGTAACTGCAGGAGAGGATGGAGAATTGTTGAGCTTCGCTAGCAGATCGCGGAATGGACCTTTGCAGGTTTCCGTAGTGGACTTGCATAGGGCTAGGATGTCTTGGGTGCCATCGATATCAGGGGTGGGAGACCATCTGGGATAGTTTCAAATCTGAATCTAGGTGATTATGGTTAAACTCGGTGTTAAGGAAGGTGATATGAAAACCCTTATGGTAGAGAAGTTTTGCTAGTTTATGCATGAGGTTGACATGGCCTTGTGCTGGGTATGGGACACAAATAGCGTGAGGCATCTCTGTTAGTGTATTAGACTCCATTTCTTTGCTCGTCAAAATACAACCTATGGTGATATAGGAAATGATAGATTTTTATACCAAGAAATGACTATTTTCCCTATCTGAGAAGATATATTAAATTGCATCTCTGCTTCAATGCTTTGCTTGTTGTTTGACCCCATTACTTTATAGTTATATCGCTTTGGCCCTTAAAGTTTAGCTTAATATCAGTCCAATCCTCAAAATTAACGAAAATTAAAGGGTCGGATTAGAAACTTCTCTAGAAGATTTATTGATTTCAATTTAATTCTTTACATTTAAAAATATAAAATCTCATCTTTTTTTAAACTAAAACTCCATCTTCCCCATTTTTTTTTACCTTTGTATTCTCTATAAAACCCAACCCTCCACATCCCTTTATCACTCCCTACAACATCAACCCACATTAGTTCTCCCACCATCATTTTCACCTGATCCTCGTAACAATCTCCACCCATCACCTCCACCCTGCAACCACTTTCCCCAACCTATCACTGTTGTTAGCTACAATTGTCCTCCCCAACCTAATCCTCATTTCTCCATCTCCACTTCCCTATCTATAAACCACTATCCTCATCAAAAATACTTCAACCACCAATTGTACCTCCACCCTTAGCTTCAGTTTTAGCCATTATTTCCACCCTAAATTGTCATTTTTTTCCTCTCCGATCTATGAGAGATCCCACCTTCTCAACCCTACAACCACCACAATTTGTAGCTACACAACAAGTTTTCCTTGAACCAAACATATAAACTCTTTCTAACTATTAGAGCATCGAGACATGGTCACCAACACCAAATTTTGAGCATTCAGCGACCATACCAAGCCAGACAATGCTCCGGCCGGGGAAGCCCAACCACAGGGCCAAATCGATCCGATCGAGAAAGTCGAATAGCCGCATGACCCAACCACTTAGGCAGCCACAATTGACACCGCATAGATCAGATCCTGCTTCACATGGATCATCTAGCAAGAGTGGAAAAAAGCTCACCCAAGATCGACAGCAATAATATGAGACTACTGAAACCGGAGAGATGCCAAACCCGAGAGGATGCCCAAGAGCATGTCCATGAAGGTGAAAACCTCCCCGCAGAGAAGCAAATAGTTGGTCGAGAGGGGAGCTTGGGAGATGACGAGGATAATGAGGACCATGCCCCAAAGACTGACAGGAATACAATCAATAACCCATTCTGACTAGGGGGTGGTCGAGAAGGGGAAAAGTGAGGCAAAAAACTTTTCTAGAGCCAAGGACAAGGATGAAATGGGGATAGTTCCAAGTGAAAACGGAGCGAGCCAGTTTGGGTTTAGCCAAGCAAAGCCATACATGGCTGAAGGCTCCAGGTACTCCTATTACACTCCGTTCATCTACAGTCTATCTGATATCCTATCTGCCATGGAATATGGAAAAACATCAAGTGGTCATCGAAAGTCAAAGGGGATCCTTCAATACGTGATAAAGACAAGTATTGTTCTTACCACAAGGCGAAGAAGCAGTACATGAAACCAAATAGGTGATTCTTGATATCGTATGTGTCCTCCATGGGGCAAACAAGGCAAAAAAGCACTCGCGCTAACTAAAGACGTCAATACGAGAACTACAAGTCAGATTGCACTATCATCTCATCCAACACGTACGGGAAGAAAGAAAGTCTCGAGCCTGACATTAACGGAACTGAAGTTGCTTGAATATTACGAGTCACAAATTCAAAAGAGCATGGTGAAAATTAATATTAGAATTAGTTAACGAGTAATAGTTAAAGAGAGCCGACCAATTTTGAAATTGTTTAATATCTAAAAGTAATTTGCAAATATCTTCAAGTTTTGGCTGCACTCCTAGCCAAGGATTGTGATTTTGTTTTTTGAGTTAATTTCGGTTTCCTGATTTTAAGAAATATTTCGGTAAAGAAAATATGAATAAATAATTAAAAATAATAATAATTAGAAGAAAAAATCTCGAAGTTTACGAAAAAATTCCGAAATATTTTGAAAAACTGTAAATTTTAGTAGCTAGTTTTGTATTTTTACAAAAAAAAAAAAAAAAAACCCCCAAAATTTATGAGCAAACCTTCAAAAATGTAATTTTTCTTTCGCCCTTTTTGTTTTTTGTTTTCGTTATTTAAAAAAACGAAAATTTCAACGAAATTTCGTATAATTTGGCAAAATCACAATCCTTGCTCCTAGCTTTCCATTCTTTTCTTAATCTCAAAACGTGGCCAATGGTAACCTGATTGAATGGTTAAAATTTTGGTGGTTTAAAATATATAACGACAATACGACACAATGCAGAGCTATGTGGTGCCCTTGAGAAAGAAGTGTTAGAAAAACATTTTTAGATTGTGTATGAAGTCAATCAAAATCCAAAAGGAGTTTGATAATGCAAATTCCAGTCCCTGTAAAATTGGAAAAATGCAACTATGAGGGTCCCTTGTCATCTCTTTCCACTAAAGCATTCAAATGTGGGTGGGGGGGACTCAACCAATTATTCAACTGTAACATAGAAAATTAAAGATTTAAACCTATCAACATCCCCTCCCTCCAGTGCTGCTGTGGAAATTATGATAATACAGTGCCAAAGTTGTCCAACATTTATTTAACATTATCAGAATAATATTAATACCTAATTCAAACTGGGAAAAAAATTAAAAAATAAAATAAGGATTCAAGCAAGAAATGTGAGAAGATAAACCTTTGAGTGGTGTAACACCATTTTCTACCATCTGGCGTAAATGAAGAAAGGCCACGAAGCCACAAGAGCTAGGTGCCCAGAACAAAATTTCTGGGATGCCAAGTTCTTCAGCAGCTTCTCGAGTGAAGCTCATGCAACCATCTGAGACTATGCAAGTAACTGCAGGAGAAGACCCTGAGTGGTTAAGCTTAGATATCAGATCTCGAAATGGTCCTATGCAGTTCTTGCTAGTAGATTTGCATAGGGATGGGATGTCTTGGGTGGTAGGGCTGAACAAAAATCGATCAAACCGATTAAATCGACCGAACCGATCTAAACCGAACCAATCATTTCGGTTTAAATTCGGTTCGGATCGGTTTTGGTTTTAAAAAATTCAAAACCGAAGTGGTCGGTTCGGTTTTCGGTTTCTATGTGATTTTAACCAACCAAACCGAACCGACCAAATATATATAATAAATAATATAGGCTATCATTTATGTGTAGTTCAACGAATTGCCTTTGCCTATTTTCAACTAAGCAAATTGGGTCTTGGGTAAACATTAATTTGTCAAAAAATGAGAGCACGTTGATCCCTCCCGTCCCGATCCCATATGAACGGGATGGGATAGGAATGTGTCTATCTCATCCCATGCCCACCCCTACTTCTCACCCTTATCAAAGATGTAGAACAATAGTGAATAGGGAATATATCATTATGAGCCCTTATAGCCGTCGAGGAAAGTGGTGAGGGAGTGGGTATTACCAATCATTTTCCTCGAGATTCACGAGATTGTGCATCTCAAGGGCACGTGTGTACATCTCAAGGAGGATGAGCGATCACACTCACCCCTCGCCATTTAGAATTTTCCTATTATTACAGAGAGTGCATTGATGCTCACAATGAATTTATTTATTATTGATATTATCTAATTTTGTATATTTTTCATTTTATCCTTATTCTTTTTTCTTTTTTTTTGTATACCCATCTGCGGCATGCTTGTCTTTCAAAAAAAAAAAAAAAAACCTCAAAATGTGCTTCAACACTTCCAAATCCGTAATAGCGGAACACTTATGCAACACAGCTTTGAGTTTTGCAATTTTAGTTTCACCTTCATTTGTAATGGCAATATCATCATACCAGCCCTAGGGCAAGGCAAACCCCGTAGAGGTAAAGTTTGATGACAATGACTAAGATGGATTTCATCAAATCTCACATTTTTTAATGGTATTTTAGACGATATAGAAGGATGCTCGTGCGCACATGCCTCTTGAACCACATCCACTTTTGTTTATTCTTATTATGAAATGGTTGGCAGAGGTCAATACACAGTTTGGACAGTAAATATAACAGGAATTCTAAATATAATTATGGTAAACTTTAGAACCCAAATGACATGATATATTAAACCCAACGAGCACTACTACAGTGCCTGGTGATGTGCCCGGTGTTGTGTCTGGTGCCATCAGGCACCGTCTATCTATCACGAAATATGAATAATTTACATTTCGAGGTAGATGGACCTAAATTTTTCCTAGACCCAAATCCAAGCACCCACATGCTTCAAGTTTCAATATTCCGGCAACTTTGTCAACACTCTAACTGTCCCAATTTCAATGTCTTGCGATTTTTTTAGTTAATATTATTTGCGAGATTCGATGGGATCATCCATGGGGAAATACACTAGCATTTCTTCAGCGTGTGTAAGAAAAATAAATAAAGCAACATTTAACTCCTAATTCAAATAGATAAGAAAAGGAGAATTCAATATTAGTGGCACAAAGCCAAGAGCTAGTGTCCAGATTAAACTTCTGGTATGAAAGTGAAGATCGTGGCATGTCTTAGATGGTATCCATATGAGAAAGCGGCAGGCATCAGGGATTGTTTCAAATTAGAATATAAGAAGGCTTTGTGAGAATGTGATTCTCTAGATTGAGTAGGAGGTTATGGTTGCACTTAGTGTTGACAACCGCGATGTGAAATCACTGAATAGTAGTGATCTCAATGCAGGGCAGATTTTGTGATCACAATGAATTGTTGGAAGTTATGCTGTAATCACGAGCAATACTGTACCTTGGAACGATGCTCTTATTTATGGTTGCATTCCTGACTGGAGACATGATGTTTGCAGGGCATATACCGACAATCAAAATGGAAAAGTTGGAGGCCTTGCCATACTATTCCAGTGGAAGCCATTTGCATTTCAGAGGAAAGCTCTTCTCGCCTCAAGAACTCGTGAGCAAATGAATACCACAGTAAAGTAACTTCTTGCATTCAGTTCATGGTTTTTCATGATCAACAGTTTTGCTCACATTGTCTAATTCAGAATGCTAATTCTTGTATTAGATGAGAGAACGTTCTTGATGTTTTTTTCAAATGCCCTGTGTCTCAAATGTTGTGGAGAACCATCCTAGGCAACGGCTGTAGAATCAGATCCTTCTTTCAGGGATGGCAGGTCTGGTCTACAGCACTGCATCTCCAAAGATAAGCATAGTGTACAATGAGATGCAAGGTATAATTATGAGTCTTTTTGCTGTTCTTATTTCTAGAAAGGTAGTTTGGTTGCAATATGATTCATTCTATGCTAGCAGCATACCAAAAAGTGAAAGCATGACTTCATACTATTTATGTCCTTAATCCATTGCAGATATGTACAGAACATTCTTTACCCTTTTATTTAATATTAAGCTACTCTCATATTCCTCATGTCGTCAAAGTTCTGTTGAGATTGCTATATCAAGTCATAACATTTTACGACTGCATGCTTACGTTTTTGGAAACTGCTGATACATATACTCTGAGTCAATTGACCAGTGAAGAACTCGGAGTGTGTTGTTATAGCATGATCAATATTGTTCGAAAACTTCAGTAAAATAGTATGTGGAAACATACCACATACTTCACCAGCCGTAAGGGATATAAAATTATATTCTAATGGTTCGGTTTACAAAAAGTACAGTGTGAATGTATGAGAAATATAAATATTATTAATGAAATCACAGTGTTCTATGGAGCTGAAAATATTCATGGAAAGTAACTGGATGAGTAACAGGCGGATTGCAAAATGGAACATAGAGTTTGCAACAATATCTGGAAACCAAGATAAACAATTGTTTTAATTGATGTCTTTCGGAGATGAGAGTAGCACTTCATTGACCAATTTGTCTAAATTCACAAAAGAAGATCCACCTGGTTCCGTCGACTCTTCAGCTATCATCTTCCACTCCATGACATTCTTCTTCATTTCCTTACCTTTCTCTCCTTCCATCATCTCCCTCACAAGGCTATCTATTTGATCTCTTTTAACATCTTTATCAATCTCCATTCCGATACCCCAATGAATACATGAGTATCTGCAGTTTGTCATCTGATCTCCGAAAAATGGCCAGCAGATCACAGGAATACCACCACATATTGTATCCAATGTTGAATTCCATCCGCTATGAGTTAAGAATCCTCCTATAGAAGGATGTCTAAGTACTTGTTCTTGTGGACACCAGCTCGATATTAGACTCCTCTCTTTGGTCTCCGTTGTGAAGTCTGCTGGCAAGATTGCTGTCTCACCCCTAACAAGATCCGATCTAATTACCCATAAGAAATGGCGTTTGCTGTTAGCTAGTCCCCATGCAAACTCAATCAGTTGTTTGGCACTCATCACAGTGATGCTTCCAAAGTTCACATACACAACTGAGTTGGGTTGCTTGGAGTCAAGCCATTTGAGACACTCTTCATCTTCTTTCCATAGATTTGATCCAAGTGATTTCAAACCATCATCTGATATCCTTTGTATGAGCAATTGAAGTGGACCTATTGTGTAGATAGGAGGCAGAAGAGGCTTCATGGCATCCAAAACTTCTCTTTCCAAAGCATAGTATGAGTTGATGATAATGGCAGAAGCCTTATGAGATCTTCCTGTTTCTTGTATCGCAAAGTTGAGTATGATGTCATTGGCATCTGTTGTTCGGGCGGACCTTGGAAGATCCTCAGACGAATATCTCTCATTCCAGGAATGGAGTTAATAGGGGTGTCGAGGTACCCATTTGTCAAATAACTCTCATCTGTTAAACTTAACGGGAAAGAAGAGTTAAATTGTGTCATGGTAACCCTAATGTTTATATTTAGTGATTAATTAGCAGATAAAATGCTTATATGATAAATTAGTTTGTGGGTTGCTAATTAGAGCGTATGAAAGGGAGGTCATTATGGGTGTTAGAATAAAAAAGAAGAGATAAGGAGAATGTTCAATCATCACTCAGAGAAAACTGCTATAATCTTTTACAGTGCTTGTTAATCTATACCAGGAGAAAACATTAACTTAGTTCTACTCAAAACTCCCATACTGATATCTTAAAAATACACAAAATAAGCTATGAACTTACAAAATGTGACCAATATCGTTCATATATAACAGGCTCCTCAAAGATGAAAATTACCAATTGGTAAAGTGCATGAGAATCATATCGAAACTAATTATTAAACCAGGAGGAACCAGCTGAATGAAAACTCAATTTTTCCTCAAAGAATTTAAATGATGAAACGAAACCCCTTAAATAGAAGTGATTTATACGGTGTAAACAATTTAATTTGTCTGAAAAACTCTGTAGGATTCTTATGTCAATTTAAAGTAGACCTGGGCATCAGTATTGTATATTTTATTTTTGTATGGTTGGTTTAGTCTATAAATAGATCATCTACAGAAAACTGAGACATAGTTCCATATAATATAACATTAGAGTTAACAACGAAAATGAATGCTCTGTATTTTTCACTTCTTTAATTGGGATATAAATATCAGAATGACCTGATCATGAAAACAAAGTTCAAGGGCTTTCAAACATATAACGACACTACGACACAATGCAGAGCTATGTGGTGCCCTTAAGAAAGAAGTGTTGGAAAACCATTTTTAGATTGTGTATAAAGTCAATCAAAATCCAAAAGGAGTTTGATAATGAAAATTCCAGTCCCTGTAAAATTGGAAAAATGCAACTATGAGGGTCCCTTGTCATCTCTTTCCACTAAAGCATGCCACTCAACCAATTATTCAACTGTCACATGGAAAATTAAAGATTTAAACCTATCAACATCCCCTCCCTCCAGTGCTGCTGTGGAAATTATGATAATACAGTGCCAAAGTTGTCCAGTTTATATATTTATACAGCATTTATTTAAAATTATCAGAATAATATTAATACCTAATTCAAACTGGAAAAAAAATAAAATAAAATAAGGATTCAAGCAAGAAAGGTGAGAAGATAAACCTTTGAGTGGTGTAACACCATTTTCTACCATCTGGCGTAAATGAAGCATGGCCATGAAGCCACAAGAGCTAGGTGTCCAAAACAAAACTTTTGGGATGCCAAGTTCTTCAGCAGCTTCTAGAGTGAAGCTCATGCAACCATCTGAGACTATGCAAGTAACTGCAGGAGAAGACCCTGAGTGGTTAAGCTTAGATATCAGATCTCTAAATGGTCCTATGCAGTTCTTGCTAGTAGATTTGCATAGGGATGGGATGTCTTGGGTGGCATTGATGTCAGTAGGTGGGAGACCATCTTGGATTGTTTCAAATATGAAATATCAGGAAGGCCCTTGAGTGAATTTGGGCCTCTAGATTTGAGTAAACGATTATGGTTGAACTTGGTGTTGACAAAAGTGATGAAGAATCCCTTATAATAAATAAGTTTTGCTAGTGTAAGCATAGGGCTAATATGGCCCTGTGCTGGGAATGGTATGCAAACAGCATGAGGCTTCTGCGTTACTGGAGAAGAACTCATCCTCTCTTTCTCTTCACAATACAGTTAGGTGGTGTTAGGTGGTGCTTAGAAAGGGTATGACTACAAGGAACAACATCTCACCCTTATCAAATATGTAGGACAATAGTCAATAGGGAATATATTATTATTGAGAGTGCATTGATGCTCACATTGAATTTATTTATTATTTATATTAT
This sequence comes from Berberis thunbergii, assembly GCA_003290165.1. NCBI lineage: Eukaryota > Viridiplantae > Streptophyta > Magnoliopsida > Ranunculales > Berberidaceae > Berberis > Berberis thunbergii. The sequence continues at coordinate 273,963 of QNQO01001400.1, forward strand.
CTAATTTTGTATATTTTTCATTTCATCCTTCTTCTTTTTTTAATTTTGTATATATTTCATTGGATTCTATACCCACCGGCGGCACGCCTGCCTTTTAAAAAAAAAAAAAAAAACCCTCAAAATGTGCTTCAACACCTCCGAATCCTTGATAGCGGAACACTTATGCAACAAAGCTTTGAGTTTTGCAATTTTAGTTTCACCTTCATTTGTAATGGCAATATCATCATACCAGCCCTATAGGCAAGGCTAACCCCATAGAGGTAAATGTTGAGGAGATGATGACAACGACTAAGATGGATTTCATCAAATCTAACATTTTGTTAATGGTATTTTAGACGATATAGATAGAAGGGTGGTCGTGCACACATGCCTCTTGAACCACATCCACTTCTGTTTATTCTTATTATGAGATGTTTGACCAAGGTCAGCGTAATTGAATACACAGTCCGGACGGTAAATATAACTATGGTAAATTTTAGAACCCAAATCCAAGCACCCACATGCTTCAAGTTTCAATACTCCGGCAACTTTGTCAACACTCTTTAACTGTCCCAATTTCAAACTTGGGCTTGTGGCTTCTGCTCCAGGTAACCATTCATTTCTCCATCTGTTTTTCTTTCTGCTTTTGAGTTTAATGAGTAAATAGATTTAATTCAAACAAATTAGAGAGGTTCAACTTATTGATGCCATGGGATTTGATTAATTGAATTGGTGGTAAATGGTTTTGTGAGATTGTGTTCGTGTAGCTTAGCTATTTGAAGAAATGTTTAGCTGGGATTTGTTGGGTGTGCATGTAACTTTTTTAGATATGGACATTGTGAGGTTGAATCTGGATAAGGGCGGTTCTAAATATCTTACAATTTTTTAGTTAATATCGTTTGCAAGATTCTATGTGGATCATCCATGGGGAAATACACTAGCATTTCTTCGGCGTGTGTAAGAAAAATAAATAAAGCAACATTTAACTCCTAATTCAAATAGATAAGAAAAGGAGAATTCAATATTAGTGGCGCAAAGCCAAGAGCTAGTGTCCAGATAAAACTTCTGGTATGAAAGTGAAGATCATGACACCATCTGAAACAATGCAAATGACTTTGGGAGAAAATGAGAAGTGGGTGACCTTAGCAATGAGATCATGAATGGACCTACACAGTTCTTGTTAGTGGATATGCATAGGGCTGGTGTGTCTTAGGTGGTATCCATATGAGAAAGCGGCAGGCATCAGGGATTGTTTCAAATTAGAAATTAAGAAGGCTTTTGAGAGAATGTGATGCTCTAGATTGAGTAGGAGGTTATGGTTGCACTCAATGTTGACACCGGCAATGTGAAAACCCTGATAATAGTAATGATCTCAATGAGGACAGATTTTGTGATCACAATGAATTGTTGGAAGTTATGCTGTAGTCACGAGCAATAATGTGGAGTTTTTGGATACTAATGCTCTTATTTATGGTTGCATTCCTGACTGGAGACGTGATGTTTGCAGGGTATATACAGACAATCAAAATGCAAAAGTTGGAGGCTTTGTCATACTATTCCAGTGGAAACCATTTGAATTTCAGAGGAAAGCTCTTCTCACCTCAAGAACTCATGAGCAAATGAAAACCAGAGTAAAGTAAGTCTTCTAGTATTCATTTCATGGTTTTTCATGATCAACAGTTATGTTCACATTTTCTAATTCAGAATGCTACTTGTGTTGTATAAGATGAGAGAACATTCATGATTTGTTTTTCAAATGCCTCGTGTCTCGAATGGTGTGGAGAACCATCAACGGCTGTAGAATCAGATCCTTCTTTCAGGGATGGCACGTCTGGTCTACTGCACTGCATCTCCTAAGATAAGCATAGTTTACAATGAGATGCAAGGTATAACTATGACTCTTGTTGCTGTTCTTATTTCTAGAAAGGTAGTTTGGTTGCAATATGATTCATTCTATGCTAGCAGCATACCAAAAAGTGAATGCACTTCATGCTATGTATGTCCTTTATCCATTGCAGATATATACAGAACGTTATTTACCTTTTTATTTAATTTTAAGTTAAGTTACTCTCAATCCTCATGTCGTCAAAGTTGTGTTGAGATTTCTATATCAAATCCTAACATTTTATGACTGCATGCTTACATTTTTGGAAACTGCTGATATATATATTCTGATTCAATTGACCAGTGAAGAACTCGGAGTGTGTTATCAATATTGTTCGAAAACTAAAGTAAAATAGTATGTGGAATACATACAACATACTCCAACAGCTGTAAGGGGTATAAATATTATTTTCTAATGGTTCGATTTACAAAAAGTACAGTGTGAATTTATGAGAAATGTAAATATTATTAATGAAATCAAAGTTTTTCTATGGAGCTGAAAATATTCATGGGAAGTAACTGGATGAATAACAGGCGGATTGCAAAATGGAACATAGAGTTTGCAACAATATCTGGAAACCAAGATAAACAATTGTTTTAGTTGATTTCTTTCGGAGATGAGAGTAGCACTTCATTGACCAATTTGTCTAAATTCACAAAAGAAGATCCACCTGGTTTCGTCGACTCTTCAGCCATCATCTTCCACTCCATGACATTCTTCTTCATTTCCTTACCTTTCTCTCCTTCCATCATCTCCCTCACAAGGCTTTCTATTTGATCTCTTTTAACATTGTTATCAATCTCCATTCCTATACCCCAATGAGTACATGAATATCTGCAGTTTGTCATCTGATCTCCGAAAAATGGCCAGCAGATCACAGGAATACCACCACATAGTGTATCCAATGTTGAATTCCATCCGCTGTGAGTTAAGAATCCTCCTATAGAAGGATGTCTAAGGACTTGTTCTTGTGGACACCAGCTCGATATTAGACTCCTCTCTTTGGTCTCCGTTGTGAACTCTGCTGGCAAGATTGCTTTCTCGCCCCTCACAAGATCTGATCTAATGACCCATAAGAAATGGCGTTTGCTGTTAGCTAGTCCCCATGCAAACTCAATCAGTTGTTTGGCACTCATCACAGTGATGCTTCCAAAGTTCACATACACAACTGAGTTGGGTTGCTTGGAATCAAGCCATTTGAGACATTCTTCATCTTCTTTCCATAGATTTGATCCAAGCGATTTCAAACCATCATCTGAAATCTTTTGTATGAGCAATTGAAGTGGACCTATTGTGTAGATAGGAGGCAGAAGAGGCTTCATGGCATCCAAAACTTCGCTTTCCAAAGCATAGTATGAATTGATAATAATGGCAGAAGCCTCAGAAGATCTTCCTGTTTCTTGAATCGCAAAGTTGAGTATGATGTCATTGGCATCTGTTGTTCGGGCGGACCTTGGAAGGTCCCTCAGACGAATATCTCTCATTCCAGGAATGGAGTTTATAGGGGTGTCGAGGTACCCATTTGTCAAATAACTCTCATCTGTTAAACTTAACGGGAAAGAAGAGTTAAATTGTGTCATGGTAACCCTAATGTTTATATTTAGTGATTAATTAGCAGATAAAATGCTTATATGATTAATTAGTTGGTGGGTTGCTAATTAGAGCATATGGACGGGAGGTGATTAAGGGTGTTAGAATAAAAAATAAGAGATAAGGAGAATGTTCAATCATCACTCAGAGAAAAACTGCTAAAATCTTTTACAGTGCTTGTTTATATATACCAGGAGAAAACATTAACTTACTTTTACTCAAAACTCCCATAATGATATCCTAAAAGTACCCAGAATAAGCTAAGAACGTACAAAACGTGACCGATATTGTTCATATATGACAGGCGCCTCGCTCCCAATAAGGTGAAAATTACCAAATGTTAAAATGCATGAGAATCATATTGAAACTATTTATTAAACCAGTAGCAACCAGCTGAATGAAAACTCAATTTTTCCTCGAAGAAATTAAATGATGAAACAAAATCCCATGAATAGAAGTGTGTTATATGGTGTAAACAATTTAATTTGTCTGAAAAACTCTGTAGGATTCTTATGTTATGTCAATTTAAAGACCTGGGCATCAATATTGTATATTTTATTTTTGTATGGTTGGTTTAGTCTATAAATAGATCATCTCAAGAAAACTGAGACATAGTTCCATAAAATTTAATATTAGAGTTAACAACGAAAATGAATGGTCTGTAGTTTTTCACTTCATTAATTGGGGTATAATTATCAGAATGACCTGGTCACGAAAACAAAGTTCAAAGGCTTTCAAACATATAACGATAGCACAACACAATGCAGAGCTATGTGGTGCCCTTAAGAAAGAAATGTTAGAAAAACATTTTTAGATTGTGTATAAAGCCAATCAAAATCCAAAAGGAGTTTGATAATGCAGACTCTAGTCCCTGTAAAATTGGAAAAATGCAACTATGAGGGTCCCTTGTCATCTCTTTCCACTAAAGCATTCAAAAATGGTCCACTCAATTAATTATTCAACTATAACGTAGAAAACAACGCCCTATCAGAATTATATTAATACCTAATTCAAATTGAAAAAAAATATATAGGAAATAAGGATTCAAGCAAGAAAGGTGAGAAGATAAACCTTTGAGTGGTGTAACACCATTTTCTACCATCTGGCGTAAATGAAGCATGGCCATGAAGCCACAAGAGCTAGGTATCCACAACAAAACTTCTGGGATGCCAAGTTCTTCAGCAGCTTCTAGAGTGAAGCTCATGCAACCATCTGAGACTATGCAAGTAACTGCAGGAGAAGACCCTGTGTGGTTAAGCTTAGATATCAGATCTCGAAATGGTCCTATGCAGTTCTTGCTAGTAGATTTGCATAGGGATGGGATGTCTTGGGTGGCGTTGATGTCAGTAGGTGGGAGACCATCTTGGATTGTTTCGAATATGAAATCAGGAAGGCCCTTGAGTGAATTTGGGCCTCTAGATTTAAGTAGACGATTATGGTTGAAATTGGTGTTTACAAAAGTGATGTAGAATCCCTTGTGGTAAAGAAGTTTTGCTAGTGTAAGCATAGGGCTAATATGGCCCTGAGCTGGGAATGGTATGCAAACAGCATGAGGCTTCTGTGTTACTGGAGAAGAACTCATCCTCTCTTTCTCTTCACAATACAGTTAGGTGGTGCTCAGAAATGGTATGACTACAAGGGACAACATCTCTCCCTTATCAAAGATGTAGGACAATAGTCAATAGGAATATATTATTATGGAGAGTGCATAGATTGTCTCCCATTGAATTTATTTATATTATCTAATTTTGTATATATTTAATTTCATCCTCCTTTTTTTCTGTTTGTTTTGTCTATGCTGATGTATCATATTCCATTTTTTGTCCCTTGTGTATAACTGAATGACAAGGAACAAAATCAAAAGATTAGGTTTATATATATCAACAATGATCTAAAACCAAGCATATGATATCATTGTAGGGTAAGGAAACAAATTGGAATGAGCTGATATTATGTGGCACAATCCAAGACCTCCTAGAGCCAAACTCAGAGTATGGCTATGTCTTCAACAAAGGCTCCTCATCTTGGTATGTTGAGCAGGTTTCTGCAAATTTCAGAATGCTACCCCTATTCTACCAATAGGTATGTGCACACTTGACACCCCTATTTGGTATATGACTGGGTGGGTTTACATACAAGATAATTCGAGTTTATGATAAGAAAATCCAAACCCTATCCATTTCCATCCCTACGAACAAACACATGTTGCAACATTGTGTAAACATCTTTATATTGTCTACTAAACTCTAAAGACACAACACAAAAACCAGAATGAAAACATGAAGCCTTGATCCTAAAATCTTGAGACCTTCTAGGCGGCGAGGAAATGCATGAGGGGAGGGGACCTCGCCCCTTAGAATTAGCATAAAATCTCATATCAAATAACTCCATTTTAAAAAATTCGCTGAATCAAATTTCATCTTCATAACATCAAATTTCTTGGATAGATTCAACACGTTATGATTTGCACACGTTTCCATTCAAGAAACAAACTCATCATAGAATCAAAGCTCTTCTGCTTGAGAAAACTCCCCACTTGCAACTTTATAAACATCCCAAGGTTCTCCCTTTTCTATCAGAAATTTTACGAATATCCCCTCTCCAATTTCTCCAGATAGTTCAGATATTCTGTATAAAGAAGAAGAATAAAAAATCTCTTTTCACCAATTTTTAAATCTCAAATAAAAGTAGTGGTTGAAGTAATCACCACTACTTTCAAATTTGAAAGAGATCCCACTCTTCTCTACAAAACATCGAAGAAAACATGTGGGAGCATCTCTGCAGGGAGGTGGGGCACGAATGCTTTGGCAACAATTCTAACCAGCCTTGTTTGCTAGCATTTTTTGGTAGTTGTGTTATAAAAAGATGGGGTAAAACACCAAAAAAAAATGCTAGCAAACATGGCTGACTAAACTTACTCATGCTTTGGATATTTTTCATAAAGAGAAAAATGAGGAAGAGATTAAGGGGGTGAAGGCAGTGAGTGGGGAAAAGGTGGTAGTGGGTTTGGTTGTCATGGGGAAAATCTGATCACTAGTTTTTCTCAAAAATTCTTTTTGTAGCCCTTCAACTGCCATTTGATTGTTGCTGGTAAACATCGCGGGCAAGGCTGATACCCGACAACTAACTTCAAGTTGCTGATGTTTATATTTTTATTGATTTTTGTTGATGTTGAATTATAGCAAGAGTCAGTAAATCTAGTGTTTTTTCTGTATTACAATGAAATCATATTAAGTTTGGCTGACAACCTATATTTCAACTTGAACATATACATATCACTACAAGAAACAGGGTCATTAATAGCGTTTCAAAAACGCTATGGTAGGGCACTATAGCGTTTTAGCAAACGATGTGTCTGCCGGAGCTATAATAGATACAGGGTCTATTATAGCGTTTTAAAAACGCTATTGTAAGTTGACTACTATAGCGTTTCAGAAACGCTATAGTAAGTCTATTATAGCTTTTTAAAAACGTTATTGTAAGTTGACTATTATAGCATTTCAAAAACGCTATATTAACATTATTTATAGCGTTTCTGAAACGCTATAGTAAGTCTATTATAGCGTTTTAAAAATGTTATTGTAAGTTGACTATTTATAGTATTTATAGCGTTTCTTAAATGCTATAGTAACGCTATTGTAAGTTATTTATTAACATTATTTATAGCGTTTCTTAAAACGCTATTGTAAGTTGACTTTTTTTTTTTTTTTGCAATCAAATGACTTTTTCTAAGATCTTATAAGTTTTATTTCTAGAAAATAAAAATCTAAATGTGCCAAACTTAAACATTTCAATGAAAGGAGGCAAAGTAATGTAATTAATAAGATAATGTATTACATCAAGTCACAAAATCTATCATATAATAAAGATAATGTATTGCACTTAAACATTTCTTAACTCTCTTACAGTACGCATCTCCCATATTTTTGTTTGCAACTTGGCAATAGTCTCAACTGCATATTACTTGCAATTTGGAAGGGGAGTTTGAGGATCGACAAACAAAGATTGATCACCAGGAGGAAACTCTTGATCAGTGAAATGTGTTTCACCTCTTGCAGAGAGAGCTTCCTTAACTGGCATTTCAATTGAAATCATCCGTTGGTTGATTTTTTCTTGTGTTTCCATTCTCAGTTTCCTAAATCTTCTAGCAAAAGGATCAACATCAATTGCCACGGCCTCACAGTCAGATCTTCTTTTTCTTCCACTTGAATATTGTCCATCCCAGTCAACATCATCTCTATCATACAAGTCAACATCCGCATGATCACTGTCCCACTCATCCACCTGCACAAGGGTAAAAACAGTTAAAGGAAGCAACAAAAATATGCAGAACTGTACATGAAAATTTTCAATGCGCATAAAGAAAAAAGTTGAAAAAAGTAAGTATGAAGTATTCAGAGACATGAAATACAGCTTCAAAGAACATACTCTGGAAGGTGAATCTCCATCTTCTGGGAGATCAATTGTGTTATACTCAACTGAGCTTGTAGCAGCGTGAAGAGCCAGAATCTCATCTTCAGACAAACACCTTCCCCATAAGAAAGCATCCATTATATGCATCTTTGGATCCACTCCTTCACTATCTAATCTTCCAAATGCATCCAAATATGTTGGTGGTCTAATGCCAATCCAAACTTCTGTTCCTTGCTCCCATATGCCACTACCCAAATGCAATGGTAACCCAGTCTGATATCCATCAAAGCCACCATCTAAATAGCAAGTGACTTCACCTAATTCGGCATCTATAGTAATTGTCACAATATGCCACCTGCATAAGAGTCATAATAGACTAGTTAGCTTGGCGTACAGTGGTATACCCTTGAGTAGTTAGTAGTGCAGATGAATAACAAGACCAAAATATATTTCCAGATATCATTCTCATAAACTACAACAGACATAACAAATGGTGGATTAGGCATGTTGATTACAAATATCATTCTCATAAACTACAATGGTCTCACATCCACGCACAAGGCTCTTAGAAAAACAACAATTTGTTGAAGTGGAAGAAATGGTGGATTAGGCATGTCGATTACAAATAGTTAAATTACCTATTTTTGATAATAACAGAGCATTATCCCTGAAAGAGACTGAAGAACGCAAGCTTGATGAGCCAAAGCATTTTCTGTTTTCAAAAATTCACAAGGGTGAGAATGACTAGCATACCCTCTTGCAATATAGTAGAAACAAACTATACCAGACCTGCTTTCCACTGTTCAGATATAACAAAGTCTCTCTCTTCCAAAGCATACTGGCATGTCCTCAATTCTTCTTCTACATTAGCCAATGACTTTCTGTTTTTCTCTAAATATTTCTGCATATTTCTTAAAATTTCAAACAAGTCTGCTAGTTCACCATAATCATATACTTATATTACTCAGCCTTGGATTGCAATTCTATATATGATTTCATAAAATGTATACATGATAATGATAAATTAACTTACCTCAGTGGCATCAAGTTTACAACTTAAATCTGAGGACTCTTGAAGCTGTGGTATATTTTCTTGCAAATCTTCAATTTGCTGTGAACAAAACGAGGAAAATACAGTCACTGAAATGATTTCACATAACTCGTAGCATCATAGAAAAAAAACATTTAAATAAGTAGTCTCACCTTTAGATTTGTTTCTAATGTAACTCCCATCTGCTCTATCTGATCAGCCATTGCCCTACCAAAGAAAAAGAAAGTACATTTATGCAAAGAGGTGGGCATAAAGAAGCAAAGTTACCTCTTCCAGATTTATCAAATAGATAAACGAAATGACAGACATTCAGTATTCACTAAACAAGGAAACAGGAAATCATAAAGAAAATGATACAATATATAGAAAGAGCTAAATAAAGTTGTATGAGAAATGAGATTATTCTAGTGATGATTATTCAAATGTCAACTAAACAAAAAGGACGAGATTATTTTCATTTGATCAACCACTACCCTAACTGCATAAGAGCTATTTCAAGGTTCAAGAATAATAACTTTCATTGCTAACTTGCAATATAAATCTCTAGTTAAGGCAATGACAGCTAACATAAATGTAAGAAATTGGGCATATGTACAGGTCCGGGGTTGATACCTTGCCACAGGATATTACCAATCTGAGACCCATAAACATAGAACAAACATAAACAAATCTCTACTCGAGAAATCCAAAAATATGAGAAACTAGCAAAGTGTCAGATAATCCCTGGTCAAGATTGCGTTAGAGAAGAAAATTCTAGGCAAGAGTACTGTCACCTACCGCTGTTAATCGTGAAACTGTAAATTAGGGTTGAATAAATACCTTTCTTTCACTCTCCTCTTGATAATAACGTTCCTTTGGAATATAAACTTCACTTTTCTCCCGCACAGCATAAACCTCTTCAAAAGAGAAACCATTTTTTTACAACTAAATGTGCAATGCAAGAAGAATAGCATATGAGTAATCAAACTGCAAAACAGGTAGCATACATTACCTACTTTAAGCCTATCAATTTCTCCGTAAAGATCCTTGATAAGAGTTTATTTCATCATCTTTTGATTTACTTGGAAATAATACATAAATGAAACAAAAAAGGAAAATAGTTAATTAATATTTAATATTGAAAATAAAACAGTACAAGTTATAGAAACAATTGTCGAAAAAAAAAAGATTCATTGCAAGATATAATGCAGATATCAAAGACAGCTAATAGTCTTTACCATGAGTTTCAAGTACCACAAACGCTTATTTAGACATCTCTACATCTAAATGGAACATTAATGGAATAACCATAAGGCTCATACAGATTTAACCATCTAACATTAAAACATCTTCTAATTACAAATTATCATACAGAATAGATGAGAATGAGAAAATAATAATAAAATAAATAAGCTAAACTAAATACACCTGGTCATGACAGAGAATCATAAACAACAAACCTTTGGCTTATTCTTTATATTTTTCGCTCTATGGGCATAATCCAAAGTACTAAGTGTTTCCTCAAGACAGTGAAGAACTGGTGACACAGTCGTAATGATACATGTTTTGGTCGTTCCACCCAATGAATCACAAAGCAATCTTGTACGCTTGCTATCCCTGTATGCCAACAAAATCATTAAAACAAAAGTAAACAACAGCTACGGTATCAAAGAAAGTGTTAGAAATCTATACCTATAAGGAACATGTCCAAGATATTCCACAAAAGCACTTATGACATGGCCTAAAGTAAATAAGCTTTTATTAATCTCCCCAGCTTCCCATGCACGACCCTAAATAGTCACAAAACAAAGAGAATTGAATATACAACTATTAAAAGGTTAACCTAACAGGCAACAAAAGCATACACAGCATAGTAATAGTATGAAAAGATATCCGAATGTTGAAAACTTGATGCATTTTATTTTTGGAAAATACACACTAAAAGTCACAAGTTCTGAAGCACAAACTATTTAAACGCAACAGGTCTTCTCAATCTACTCTTAGATGTTCCATTGACATATATTTATTCATGAATAGATAGAAGTATATATATACTTGTTCTTCTCAAATTATATTGTCTCAATTTCGTTGGTAATCTTCCATAAACAAATCAGATTTTGCAATAACAACTAAAAATCTAAATGAAAACTTAAAACCATTATGATACTTGAGGAAAAAAAAAAATATATATATATATATATATAATAAAAAATAAAATAAAACTCCATGTTGCAAAGAAAAAAAATTGTTAACACATGTATCATCCAAATATATATACTTAAGGGCAGTAATGTACAAGATGGGAGATACCTCCCTGGCACCATAACGGAAAATATTTTCTAACCCAGCTAAATCAACCAAATTTAGCTTCCCACATTTATTAAGCTCTTCACCTTCTGGAGTGGCTTCTTTGATGTGAATTGTAATTGAAAGTTAACAATGAATGCGATCGACTGAAATTGGAAAACAAATGTTAACACGGCACGAATTCACAACCTGAGAAAAGCACAACAACGATGGATTGATAATTACCTAGATTGCTTGTTTAATGAAGTTTTTGCGGTGCGACGTTTTGCAAAACCCCTTTCAAGTAGAGTTAAAATTTCACTTGCACTTGTTACAATTTCCTCTTCTAGCCCTCGCACAAGAACTCCACCTTTCCCATCCTCCATAAGAAGCAATTGTTTCTTTTGCTTTTCTTCCGAAGAAATTCTTTAGAGTTCTTCTGGGGCAAGTAAATTTGTGATTTCCTCGTTGTACAACTCTATGAAAGTTACTTTGACATTGTATTCTGCATTCTGACTTTCTAAAATGTCAAATATATGTTTGACCGCTCTTGGTATAACCCCTGATTCTGGAGGCAACTACCCATTAGTCCCATTATTCTGCAATAGTACATTAGCAAATCGTCACATTCAGTGGCAACTAAATGCTCAAGTTCTGTTACTTGTCAAGTAAAACAAGAAAGGAAGGCCTTTAAATCAACATTAGGTGCATTCTCTACCGTTACTTTCCTACATTCACCCTCCATAGTGTATGTTTTCCCTGTACCAGTTTGTCCATATGCAAATATGGTGTAATTGAATCCTTCTAAGACCTCATTTACAATGAGCACTACAGCCTCGTCATATAAATCCTTTTGTTGAGCTGAGGGTTAAAAAACCTGCAGGATGCACAAACACAATATTGAATACAAAACAGAAGGAAATCATTGGAAAAATATTAGACAACGAGGAAATCAACTTAATATACAAATTACATCAATGAATGAAAAATTTTCCCAAAACTAAAAAATTTATCATTATCACAAATGTTTCGAACTTCAGGTAAATCTATTTTTGCTTCCATTCATATATGGCTTTCATATCAAAAAAATTGCAAATTTTACCCGTTTTCTACCGAAATTGTTAAAATAAAAAATATGGGTTTCATCCAACATAGCTCAAATTCATCAAATGTATCTGAAAACCCAAAAATTCATTCACACAAGCTATAGATCTATATTTTAAAACTGCTTAATGAGAAAAAAAAATTAATACCTTGTCGAAGGTAAAAACCCTATCAATTTGTTTCCCACCAATGTTTTGAGACACTGCGATCTCTTTTTGGTAGTCGTTGCAAGTAACCACTTGCGGCGCATTGCTCTGCAACTCCTCGTCGCTGAATGGCCTAAACAACGGAGGAAAAACAAGAAATTAGTACACAAATGAGAGAGTCCAAAGCAAGTAAATTCATCAAATCAAGAGAGTGAAGTGAAAAAAAAGATAAAGATTTGAAATTTTGAGAAACCCTAAAGTTGGATTCGATTACCTGCAACGGAGAAGAACTTGAACGTTTATGCCATTCTCTCTCTCGTGACGACTCAACATTTTTGCTAATCGGAGAGAGGGTTTGTGCATCTCCTTGACTCTCGATCTCCCTCACTCTCTCCTTCGATCTCTCCATCTCCCTCGCTCTCTCTTTCTGTCCCTAGATCTGGATCTCAATCTCTCTCTCGCTCGCTTTCGCAATACACCTTGAGGGAAACAACGAGAGAAAATTTCTTGGCCTTTTGAGCGAGGAAACGCTTTAACATTTCGCCAAAATCGAGCGGTGAATCTTTTTAATTTCCCGCTTTTTGTTTCTATAGCGTTTTAAAATTGGAATGTTACTGAAACTTGAAACTTTTGAACTTTTCATAGCACAAAGTATAAAATGTTATAATAAAATGCTATTAATGGCAACTTGTGGTGTAGTGTATGCAAGATTACAAGTAACATATAGAAGTATACACCACAATGAATACATGCAACATATATACATAACTGTATTAAGCATGATAGAGATTGATGTGGTTGGGTTTTCAAAAAAACATGATAGTTTACGAACACAATCCGCATGATAGAGTCTGAACACAGAGCGTACAGAAAGCAATACAAAAAGTTGACAACAAGCCAGATATCTGGAAAGCATGATCCACCTTTATATTTATTGATTTGCATGGGGGACGAAATGAGCACCTCCTTGACCAATTTGTCCAAATTCACAAAAGAAGACCCACCCTCTCTAGTTGACTTTTCAGCACTCTTCTTCCACTCCATGGCTTTCTTCTTCGTTTTCTTACTCTTTTCTCGTCCATCGTCTCCCTCACAATGAACACACGAGTATCGACAGTTTGTCATCTGTTCTGCGAAAAATGGCCAACATATCACGGGAACACGACCTCATATTCTATCCAATGTTGAGTTTCATTTGTTCACTAACGGAGCCAGGATTTTTGTTGAAGGAGGGCAGATTGATGGATCATAGTCAATTAATGATAATATATTATTTAATAATTTTAACATAATTTTTTATTTGAACAATACATAAATAACTATACAAATACCAATTGCTAAACAAAACTTCATCTAATCTATTGGGAAAAAAATTTGATCCACCTAATTGGGTTATTTGCGATTTGCCCATATAGAAAATATAACTTATTAGACGTTACCCCATCATTAATCACTATTACAGTCGCACCTAGAACTAGCAGTCCACATGCGTTGGCTGTCAAAAGGCTCACGTTGATTATCAAAATGTTCTTTAAACAATAACTAACACATGAACCTCGAAATATAAACATGTATCTTGAGAAAAAATTAATGGATCCAACTTTTTATGTATCTCCTGAAAAAATTTATGAATAAAATACAAAACTAAACCTCGAGATACGAATTCATCTTGAGAAAATACTTCAAAATATTTTCTTCTTCAAAGCAGACAAGAGAGGTTTGGATTGCCAGCGGCAATGGTGGAAAAGTAAAATAAATCAAGCAGAAAGGGAGAGAGAGAAAGAGAGGAGGAGATGGGACAGTTGTCAAACTCGCTGTAAATAGAGAGGGAGCATAAAAAAGAAAAGGGATGAGGCGGGTTGTTGGCGTCGCAAAGAATAGAGGGGGAAAGGGAGGTGGGGCAGGGCTGCATCGTTGGGGTCGCAATGGCAGAAGCCTTGTCAACTCTTCCTACTTCTTGAAGCACAAAGTTTAGACTGATGTATTGGCATTTGTTGTTTGAATACTATTAGGAAGATCCTTCAGACACATCTCTCTCCCGGGAATGGAATTTATAGGGGCGTCAAGGTACCCCATTTGTCAAACATTCCTCATCTATGAAATTCAACGGATAGAAGAATTAATCTGCTATTGGAGCTTACTAAAGGGCTTATTGATGATGCTTATGATAAGGTAGTAGGGAATTTTCTAATGAAAACACTTTAGACAAGGATAATATAGTTATGGGGTCATGTGCATGGCTTCTTCTTTAACAAAATTTAATCAAGATCGAGTTTTGAATTCAAGATTGTTTTGCCTTTGGGGGTACTCAACATCGACCAAGTTGTGAGATTGTGTTCATTTTATGTTAGTAACTTACATAGGTGAAGAAATACTTTCTTTAGAATTAGTTGAGAGTATAGCAAAATATCTATTGAGAAATGTCTTTTTATGCTTTTTTTTATTCAATCTGGATCTTAAATTAGCCGATAGTTATTATTGCCCCACTTGCAAATTGGTTTGGGAGATTGGGGATGGAGATGAGTGTGATGGAGCATTTGTTTTTCCCTCTTAAATCCAGTCAGAGGCCTAAATTTATAAGTATCGATGCTATACTTTGCGAATTTCTTAACTCTTAAATACTGTAGCCATCAATTGGGTGAAGTATGTTATCATATCAAGTTGCTTTCGCCGTTGTTTGATTATTGCTGTAGTGTTGGAATCTTCTATGCTCAAGGGAACAAGGTCTAAGGTCTTGGTGATTCTCCAAGTACTTGATAATATTGCACCAACACCAATTGTTAGAAGGAATTTCTCATTATATATTTGGGACTATTTGCGCCTAGAGTTCCAAGTTCCAACTTACACGTTTGTATACTTAGAATTTTTGGTGGAGTGTTGAAGACATGAGCAAAAATTAGTTGATATATGGCACAAGTTTTTCCTTAAAATGAAATAACAATAATAATAAATGAATCAGCTTTTATCGAAACATTTACAGTAGTCAAACACAACCTTACACATAAATTACTAACACAAATAGAAAATAAGACAAAAAAAAAAAAGAGAGAGAGAGAGAGAGAATCTACCTTTGAGTGGGTGATGCCACTTTCTACCAGATGGGGTGAATGAAGATGGATTATGAAGCCACAAGAGCTAGGTGTCCAGAACAGAACTTCTGGTGTGCCAAGTTCTTCAGCAGCTTGTAGAGTGAAGCTTGTGAACCATCTGGATATGCTAGTAACTATAGGAGAAAACAGAGTGGTTAGCTTAGCTAGGAGATCAAGAAATGGACCGATCCAGTTCTTGCTAGTGGATTTGCATGAGGATATGATGTCTTGGTTGGCATTGACATTAGAAGGCGGGAAACCATCTTATATTGTTTCGAATTTGAAACCAAACAAGTTTTTGAGTGTATCTGAGCCTCTAACAAAGTCAAAATAGTTAAATAAGTAAAATCAAAATAGGAAAGTCAGAAGAAGACTCTACTTTGTATAGGAAGTTTTAAGTTTCATGTTTATATAAGGTTAGGTAGAAGTTAGCTTATATAAATTTGTATTTAGTCTAGAACATCACAATAATATGTTTTATCGTGGGTAAACGAATAAATAGGTTCATATCGGGTTTCATGGCACCAATGAGCCCAACCTTTAACAAGAGTATTCTCCATGCACCACTTCTCATATATCAGATCATCAATTGAACGTTCAAGCTTATTTCCATTGATATAGCCTAACTTTCCTCTACTGCAATGAAGGTTGCAGCAACCTGAGACCAAAGAGAATAATTGGTTTTGCAGAGAGAAGTAAATGGCTTTTAAAAGAGTTTTAAGCTTTAAAGTGTGACTGCGCACCAGCCATTATTACTTATACTACCATCAAAATTCACAGAAAAACTTGCATTAACATTTCTTCGGAACCGATACGTTTGGTTTAGTTGTCTTGGAATGATAGGTGGCACTGAAGCGCTGATCTCTTTGCAAAGTGGGAATGAAGAGGTTTCAAAGAAAAAGTGGAGAAGATCAAGAGGGCTTCAAGCAAGGAGAAGCTGTATTTCAAAGATTCAATTTAAACATCAATATCCAAAATTGTGGTAACCCGAATTCCCTCGTTAAAAGTAAAACTTTACAAACTATCCGTGATCGGATCAAAGAGTTAGAAGAGTTGTGAGGAAGATGATAACCAAGCAGGGTGCACAAAAGGTTGAAGACGACCAAGAGAAGTAGTCTCAGTATATGCACAAATTCAAAGAGTTCACCTGTTGATTCACAATTAATATTTCTCGCAGAAATATGCCCACATATATATTTTCGGGTTTTCTCCTCTGGAAGAATGGAGGGTCATTTTCATAATCGAATTCTGTAAACGTTCCTTTAATTCTTACCAAATGCAGAGGCAAATATCTGTTGAAAACTCTAAATCATGCTCTAACCAAACAGACCTATATTTTGATTCAGAGGCCAAAAAATACACTTGAACATTAAGGAGATAAAATAGAGAGATGTATTATCCTTATCACATAACTTACTTTTAACACAGAGCACTTATAGGCCAAAACAGATTATCCATGTAAAAAAGTGTCGTTTCATGGTAACATGATCACCTTCTACCTCATCGTTCACTCTCATATTCAGACATTTGGTGCTTCATTAGCTCTCATGGTTGGCTCTGGACTGGAATCGTTAACTGTAACAGTAACACTACCAGAAATGGACTCGTCGGCTTCAGCTGTCTTCACCTCCGAACTGTTGGCATGGCTGTTTCCAGTTGCCATCTGAATATTATCTTGCGAACGATTCAGAGCTTCTTTTTCCTGGTATTCCTTATACTTTCCCCATAATACAGAGTAAAGTCCAATAACAATCAAAATTGCACCAATAACACTGCACCAGCAACGCAAATTAGAATACCTAGATATAAATTGGTCAACGATCTATCAAATACTAATTAGAATAGAATACCTAGATATAACTATAAGGATCAAAGGAAACAATTATTTTGTAAAAAAATGTGAACTGTAACATTCATGTATCTATTATAGTATAGTATACTATGAAAGCAGAAACATTTAGTCCATCTCCTACACAGCTTCCTCTCTACAAGGAAAAGTGCCACATCTGGGCCAGATGATTTCAGCTCTCCTTATGAACATTAAATTTCTGTATTTTGTCCAGATATTTACAATACTCAAAATGTCCTTCCAATTTCTTTTTTATTACAGTAAAAAAAAAAAAAAATAGTAGGTGAAAAGTCACAGGAGTATTTTTGTAATTTAAAATAAAAATACTATCATACCTTTCTACCCTCCTAATTCAGATTATTTACAATCAAATCCAAAGATTCTCAAATATTGTTAATTATAACTAAGCTCCTAATATAATTTGCTAGAAGTCTCTCAGTCATCTATAAATCATAAATAACCCTTACAACTAACATTTGGATTTTTCATTTTGTCATCTACATTTCGTAATTTTTACAATCGAAACCAACCCTCTTAAATATTGTTAAATTATATTTAACCCCTAACATAATTTATTTAAAGTCTCTCCAATCATCTATTAATCATAAAAAGGTCATCTATTTTTCCATCCACATTTCATACTTTTACAATCAAAACTAATCCACCAACTATATCGCCCCCTCTCAACTCTATCGTATTTACAAGAAAAATCAACAGTTAAGTGAATAGTAGTCAGGGGCACTTTTGTTATTTTAAATTGCACATATGTATCATTTTACCTTCTCAAATTTAGATTATTTACGATAAAAAAAAAACTCGCATTCTATCAAATATTGTTAACTATACCTAAGCCCCTAACATTATTTATTTAAAGTTCTTAATTATTGTAAACTATACATAGGCTTTTAAAATATAAATAATTACTTTGCTTAGAATTTCAATAATAATTTTTACTTATTATTGAAATGTCGTAGTAAATGGTGCTCATGCATTAGTCATTTAAATTTCTCAAATTCATTCTTTTCAAACAATTTTTCTAAAGCCCAAAATTTGCTACCACTTTAACACCATTCAACCTACTTCTACAATCTCAAAAAAACAATCTTAATAGCCATCAACAAAAAAAAACATCATCCTCCAAAATCCCTCTTCATAACTCATCATCATAAAATTCTATCTCTATTAAACTACTTTCAACTGATAAATACAATTTTTTATCTTTTTTTTTATCCCTTCTCATCCAGATGTCACCGGCTGGGTTCGACCCTGTAAACTAGTGATACCATCCACCACTGCTCAACCACTGAGTCATCACACATTTGGCGATAAATACAATATTTGCTCTCTAAGTCTCATTAATCATCTCTCGAGTTTTTTGATAATTTTGATGTTTTTACGAATAATTTTTTTGTTATTAGAATTTTTTTATTTTACATTTTCTTACTTTTTAAATCATTTTGGATCGTTTTACATCAACCCTTTCTTAACTCTTTTGATTTGATGTTTTTACCATTAACTTTTATATCATGTTTTGAGCCTATAATTTTATTGTTATGTGATATATATTGTATCTGTTACTATTCATATCAATTTTAAAAAAAAATCTCCAATCAATATTTTCCCCAAGTCTTAGAAAACTATAATTTTATTGTTATTCTTTTAATATATATGCTCTGAATGTTGCAATAGGTAGGAAGTCTTAGAAACCTGATAGCAATATTGTAATAGTAATAAAATTAAAATCGGGAAGATAATAAAACAAAATAAAATTCAAAACATAGGAGGAGAAGAAAGTATATGGAACAACCATCATCACTCATGATCATCAGCACCTCCACCAACATAAGTGCTACTTAATTTGAAAGAAAGGAAAATCACCTTCCCAAATAGATACTTTCAGCAAGGATGAAAGATCCCATGATCGCGACAACAATCATCATCAGAGGACTGAAAGCTGTCACAAAAACTGGTCCTCTTTTGTTCATAACTAGTCCTTGTATATAATAAGCTATGCTTGTAGATATAACTCCCTGTATTATATATAGAATCCAAAAGTCTACCATTAATACTTAAAAAGAGATAATAAATGGAGACTAGAGAGACAGAGTGAGAGACTAACAGCATAAGCAGCAGACAGAAGGTCAATGTTCCAACCAAAAGATTTAGACCAAGCATTGTGGGAGTGCTCCATAATTAAGCTCACAACAATTGCTTGGAGGGTTCCCCACTAAGCATATCAAGGTTGTAAGTGAGAGATGAGCTGGGTATTTCTTCAATGTTATTACCTGCAACAAAACAAAGTTGAGTTTTCAAACCATTTTACAATATTGATTACTAAATGAAATGGACATTATTACCTGAAGAATGAATAAACCCGACCAAGCAAGGGTAGCAATGATAAGGAGAATAGAGCCCTTAACCCAATCTTTTTCTGCTGATTCAGAGGTGTTGGGTGCCTTGGATTGATGAGGATGGACGTGTTTGTACCATGGTAGATTCACCTTGCGTCCCTCGTACAAAGTCATTATCATTGCTCCAGCTACTGTTAACACAGTTCCCGCCATCTTTGCTTGGCATCTCAATTCTTCATATCTATTGTCTCCATCCTTCCACATTAAAGATAATTAGCCAACAGTAACGAATATATAATGATGAGGAAGATCAATATGGACATAGATGTTCAGTAGTTACCTGCATGCTAAAGCCATGAGGAATGTCATCGCGGGAAGAACATTACTGATCGCCATTGAGAAGGTAGGAGATGTGAATTTTAGCCCGGCGTAGTATAAGTTTTGATCAATCACTGGACTGCTTACCCAACATCAGAAAAAGAAACAGATTAACTTAAATTTAATGACTGTCGCTTTCCATGACATGAGGCACAAAAACTATACACTACAAGCTCACCCAAGAAGCGCCATAATGAAAATTAGCCCGAAGACTTGAAATGTCATCTTGGGTCTGACGTGCCCGAATCCAACAAAGCATTTGATCAAATTAGAGTTAAATTCTTTTAAAGTTTTATTGTGGATACAATTCATGAATTTCTTATACTATTTACCTCTCTAGAAGAATGGCAAATGGGGCTATGGCAACCGTAGCAAAGGCATGTCGATAGACAACTAACACGTAATGGCTCATCCCTCCATCAAGAGAGAACTTGGCGATGATAGCCATGCGCATGACCTCATTGAATCAAAATAATGGCAATATATGGGCAGCATTGTAGAAAGAAGCCAATGAACCATTCTTGACCCGTCATTTCTAATAGATACAAAAATTTGAAGAATTATAATGAGTAATTAAAAAAAGAGGAGAACTCAAGCAACATGTGAAGAAGTGATCATGAAATTATATTACGCCAACTCATAGAGTACAGTAGTACTTCAGTCAAATGAAAGCACTGTCAAGATAGAACAAGGATATCCAAGCAAACTGATAAGAACCAACCAGAAACCAAGTCATGGAAATATGCGGTGATAGCAAAAGTGATCATAAGAAGTATTTGATGTGTTTCAAAGAAAAATTCTCAAAATGATTTGTGTTGAAGCCACACTAGAGATTATGGTTTGGGAAATAGCTACTTTCTTATGAAATGTTTCAAGCGCGGAGCCTTTGATGGTATTTGGACATTACATCTCACTTGCATGCAGAAATGGCAACCAAAATTCCAGACCCATCTTCGCAACCAGCTTTGTCCTTAACTTTGAAGGTAACATCTGTAATCCTCCGAAAGCTTTCAAGTTTTTACACTTTTGGAGTGTTCATAGATTCTTTTATGACTTGAATTGGACATTTGGAAAACTTGATGACCACCCAGAGGTTATGTTGAAGTCTATTTTAAATATTTAGTCGTGGGCCCAAACTAAAATTTGGGAATCTACAGGGTCAAATCTGAGTGTTATGGTAAACGTTTTTCTTTCTTTCTCAAGTAAGTAGGGTTTTTATTGGATCTCACAACCATTTAACGGGATCAAACTTTGAAATTGTGATATCATCAGCTTACATTGCATGAATGACTTTTAGGGAGTGTGTGGAAAATCTCCTGCAAAGGCAAGCAAAACTTTGATGTGGCTCATTCCATGACGAAGAGCCCATTGGACATCGCTAATTCTAAATGGCGAGGAAAAGGGTGAGGGAGGGGGGTGTGACTGCTCATCTCCCTCAAGATGCATGCCTTTGCGAATCTCGAGAGAGATAAGTGGTAAAAAACCCTCCCTCACCCGTTTCCTCGCCGCTAGAAGGGCTCATTGGGACATTGTTGGATGGACACTTTCAGATCTCTGAGATCTCAGATCTGAGATTTCAAATCTCTAGCGACGGTATTTTCCTTGTCATGTACAGCCAATTACTTGTATCATTTCTAGCGATGGAAAATACTAGCGATAGTATTTCTAGTTTTCTTCCCAAAAAGGTCATCTACCTATTAATCAAGGTGTTATATAGAAGTAGAATTAATTAGACTTCTTATTTTACCATTGAGGATCCGCATAACTTGGTGTTATTATACCATTAACGCAAAAGGGGGAATATTCCACTTTGCAAGAATAGTGAAATGCTTAGATCATTCAAAAATGTTAAGAAATCCGAAAGAATGATGAATTCTCAAAAATTTTATGTGTATCTCGAGGTTGTAAAAAAACCTCCTCTGACGATGCTACATTCATCCTGATTGCAAAACATGGTTCCCTAGCCTCACTCTAGATCATTTGTTCCTTGGTGGAGTAACTTGTTATACCAAACCTCTTCTTCCTTTTCTTTGATTGTTGTGACCTTCTTTCTTCGGTCGGTTTAAAATTTTTTCTTTACTATTGCTTGTATTACTTCAACAAATCTAAATATTAAATTAGATTAATGAAACTCCATCAATGAATTCTTCCTTTTTATTGTGAAGCTTATAGTAATTTTTGAAGTCAACCTCTTGTACAATCAATATTGATCAAATTTTGCGTTGACAGTTAATTTTTATTTTTAAACAATGAATTTCCATATGGGTTATTAGTAGGGTATCAAAACTTAGCAATGATTCTAAATTGTACATTTAGAGAAAAAAAATTATAAAAAGGGCTTTTTTAGAAGAGTATGGGATTGCTTATGGCTTATGAAACCTATTTTATCTTTTACTATGTTTCTGAAGAAGTATATTTTAAAATGCATTTTATTTATTTTATTTATTTTGAACATGCTCCTCAAATGCTTTTATGTTGGAGAATTTCAAAATAATAAATAAACACATTTGCAATATTTGTAAGAAGGTGACAGTGGCTAGCGGTGGGCACGGGACAGGATGGGATGGGACGAGATATACTCATCCCGTCATACGGGATCGGGATGGGAAAATCTTGTCTCATCCCAAACGGGTTCGGGGACGGGACGGGTCAGCATGCTTAATCTGGACATATCAACTAGATACATTATGAACATATCAAATCATAAAACAACTCAATACTTCTGCTTGGAACAGTCACAAACTGCTGAACATATTAAAACAACCCAATACAATTTACAACAACTGCTGGAATAGTCTTGAGCATAATCTATTGCTAGAAGTCTGCTGGAACAGTCTGAGCATAATTATTGCTAGAAGTCTGCTGGAACATATTACAAGTTTAAACAACTCAATACAGTTTAAAACAAATAAGCTAAAAGTCTGCTAGAACAGTTTTGTTAGAAGTATGTTGGATCAGTTTTGTTATTTGTTCATTTGTTGGTTTAGCTACCCTTTAGTAACGCCTAAAAACCTAACTAAAGGAATGACCGAATGAGAGATCAGAGAGAGGAGAAGTATTACAAATTTACCATCAAAAGATTAATCTAGAGATATGTGTGAGAGAAAAATTGAGATGCTAAAATGTTATATACATCAGTGAATTGTATGGCATCCACAATCCTAAAATAAATAAATAATAAAAATATTAATAATTAATATTAAAAATTAGTTCGGGACGGGACGAATTGGCGGGATTGAAATCTTCATTCCATCCCATTCCCATTCTAGATCGGGATGGGGCGAGATCGGGATGAAATTATTCAATCCTATTAAGACCCGAAAAATCGAACGGGATGGAGTGCCCACCCCTATATGTGGCTACATGGTTATTTGAATGATATGGTTGCTTGAGTGAGCATTTAGAGCTTTTAAAATGGGATAGCTCAAAAGCCAATATGAATTTTGTTTAAGGGTGGATATTCATGCTTTATTGGAATTTCCAAAGCTCAACGGATTATAAGTTTTAGCTCAAAAAATTGCAGGAAGGATATGGGCTAATAGATTTTGGCGGAGTCAAGCACTCAAATAGTCAGTTATGCATGCATGACTATTCTCCGTGCTTGGCCCAATGACCAATTGGACCCTTCATCTAATATAAATATCTATTAAAAAAAAAATTTGATTTATTGCCCTCTCCCCAAAAAAAGTTAACTTTTTTGATCAATTTTTGGAGATTTTTGTTTGAAATACCCATTGGAGTACCCACACCCTCAACCAAATTGGTCCATCTTTTTTAGCTTGAGTTTGACATTTCCATCGGAGATGGTCTTATGCCTAAACTTATGTTGAACCGAATTTGGATGTAGTTCGCAGCCCAATAGAGTCTTGAGACAGAATCAAAGAATTCATTTCTTCTTATCTCTACTACTATAACTCTTTTTCTCCAAATGAATAGTGAAAAGTGTATGTCTTCAACTCTAACTTTACTTTTCAATTTTGCTTTTTCATATTCTTAATAATTACATGTAAAATCAAATAAACC